>CAJUYI010000287.1:121864-188839 GCA_910591695.1 Galerucella pusilla | reverse complement strand
CATTTTCTTGAATACATAGTCGGCACCGTTTTACTAACGAAAACCGAATATTCTGGAAAAGCAATGGCTTCTGACGATATTTAATTGCAGCCTCAAGAATTCCTTTTTTCACATGCACATTTGTACTAGGGTAACTTGGGTTGGATCGAGTTATTTTTAACCACAGAATATGTGGTATGATTTATGACCTGCCATTTTGTTACACCCTGTATAATTATTAATTAAAGTTATGTCAATATGACAATCAACTGAAGTGCTTGGCGAATTTTCGAGATAAATTTCTATTTTAATGAAATATGGATTTAATGGATTTTGAAGATGGAGATGACCTTGAAACCTTGGACATACTAAACTTTGGGATTCCAAGAAGAAGATATCAGAGGGAAAATCACTTTGAAGCAACAATTTTTAGGAAAAGATTTATTTCTCTTTATTTGTGTAAAATCGTTTTAAAACATCCACAGATCTGATTAAGCATTAAACTCCCTCTCAATCTTTGTCCAGGCCTGTTCCTTATCCTTCCAGCTTAACGCACCTGCTTCCTTGCATTCTATTATGTGCTTTTAGGTACTTTCTTATTAACTTCAAGCAGATTATTTTCTCATTTTGGAAGAAACTTGTTGATATTTTTCTCTTTCCTCTCCTATTGAATACTCCTACTTTTTGTTTGGGTAATTTTACAAATATAAATATCTAATAGTTGACACCACTATTACCAACAAAATTGCTATTTTTCAAATTATTCCTAAATCTCAAGATACCAACTTTCACCTAACACATAATTCACTAACCAGTAACTTAACCACAAATGTGCAAAACACTTCACTTTTAATCAATGGTTAAAGTTAATCATGAGTTACTAAAGCCAAAAGATAACTGCAATCGGTGCAAACAGCAGTAAAATCACTCGCTATTTCAACAACTACAGGATTTAACTAAAAGCATAATTCAAAGAAAATTTCAGAAAATTAATTCCAGAAACTGTAACAGAACTATTTTTGTTATTTGGTTCCTTTAGGGCGAGTTGTATCAAACACCTAAACTCGGTTTAATGATGACTGATGTTTAGACATGTAATTGTTGATAATAAATACATTAATCAGCCACAGTCTAAACATCAGTTATCATTAAACCGAGTTTAAGTGTTAGATACCCTTAATAATTCAGATATTGTTATTGAGTATATTTTAATTCACCTTTCCCAAGACTCTCCCAGCCAAAACTTCCAAGTACTACTTAAATCACTCACAATAACTCAAGAGAAAATTCCAGAAACAGATACAGTCAGAAATGTTGAAGTAGTTCAAATGTACCATAATTATTTGGTGCGTTAAATTTTTAAATAATGCGGAATGTTTTCAATTTCCTTTTATAAATGATAAATTTTGATGTGATCAACTTACAAAGACCTGGTACTATGATTTAATACAATTTAGATGATAATATGAAGAAAGTTTGTATTATTTTCGAACTTACCTGGATAAGGTGGCGGATAATGCTGCGGTGGCGGGTATAAACCTTGTATTGGAGGTAAAGGAGGATGGCCAGCTGAAGGGGGATTTGGAGGTAATGGGGGAGGTGGCGGTTCCGGTTTCGCCTCTTCAATCTTCTCGTTGCTGCTTAAAGATGATAGACTCATTCTGTCATCGTCCTTAAATAAATACAACTAAATAAATATTTCAAATCATTTTTGATAAAAACTAAAACTAATTTATCCATATTATCTGTTAAATTGAAAAAAATTGTTTAGTTTCCTCATATAGATGAATATATAAATTATTTGCTTCATAGCTGTAATCAACTGATTTGAGAAAAATACATTTATGTTTATTTGACCATGTTTTACACTAAATATTCGATAATGCAAACAATTATACATTCATACAAACAACAAAATTCATTATATTCCTGTCAAATACAGTAAGTGAATTGTTTCTGTTGATTTAAGCTAAATTTTTTCAAATTTGAGTTAAACCAAATGATTTACACAAACAATATAGAAATTTTACCAACCTTTTCCATTTTAAATTCATTCCTTAGATCGGATCTTTCTATGGGACTATAATTATTTTGAATACTTTCACCAGTCAACAATTCATCTTCACTTGAAGATATGTCACTGCCAATTTTGTTCATTTCAATGTGAACTTTCTTCAACAGCGCCGTCGTTTCCAATGCTTCTCGTTGTTTTGCTACTACAGCCTAAAATTGCAATAAAAATCATGGCTTAGTAATTAATGAAACTGAAATAACACAACAATAAATTAATGCTTAGACAAATAAAATGATCTTCCAACAATAATTATTATGGCCTTACCTGTTCCAACGCTAGCTGATGGCAGTTCAAATAGATCTCCATCGATAGAAATGGCGAGGGTGGTATGGAAAGAGGTGAATTTTCATTATTTGTTGGGAAATCGAAATCAAGATCGGGCGCAGGTGGATTGATAGGCATATCGCTCAACGATACGCTGGACCGGTCATCGTCGTCGCTGTCCAAAGACGTAGGAATAGGAACTTGTTTTAATAACTTGTCGGTAGGTTTTGAGTCGTCGTCGGAATCCACTCCGAAGTTGAGAAACGGAGGCGCCATACCACCGGATCCTTTCTCTTTGAGAAGAAGAGCGATCCGTGTATCGAGATCGAGAGGTTTGTTATCATCTTCGACCTATATCAGTATAAAACAATTAGTTTGATATTACATGGATATAACGAAACTGAATGTTACTAAATATTCTTCAATGTAAATCACAACAATATAAATAAGTCAATTAAACAATGCAATGTCATAATGGGCTAGTTTCATGGGTATTGACTCTAGTTGATTAGGAAAAAGTGAAAGTCGGCTAGAAGAATTTGACAGTTATCAATTTACATCATACACGTTCAGTTTTTAGTATTTGTTTGTGTTATTTTATAGTAGGAAGTGTGCTTCTGTTTATTTACCTTTTAAAATACATAAAACTAATAAAAACACTACCACAAATACTTTAATAAAATCAGGAAATCAATAAAAAAGACACAAAACAATAAACCACATAAACAAAACATTTGCAGGCTATGACATTTGTTATTGTTTTAGGAGGCAATCAAAATCACCCAAAAAGAAGAATAAGCAATCCGGAACTAAATCGAGTTTAGAATCCTTCGGAATTCTAGGGAAACGCAATTTATGCGTGTGTTATATCACATGTTTTTCAAACAACTCAACCTACATAGAGAACATTTAATTTTCATTAAATAGGTAATACTAGAGATTCGAATTTTTTTCTTTTATTTTATAAGTATAGGTACTTTTAATGTACTGTGGAATGTTTTTTCTTTAACGCTCACTACAGCATTGCCTCCAATTTGTTAAAAGTGATTTTACATTTTAATTTTTAATGGAACACACTATTTCTTTATATATCCACTCTTTTAGTTTTCTAGTAGACTTGACAATTGTTTCGATATATCATTTTATTTTTTACTTTGAAAGCGTCATGTCGAAAACTACAGCTTAAAATATATATTTGCAAATTTCTTTGACTACGTGAGAGTTACATTTTTTAATAAGAGGCACCCGATTATGAGAGCATCATTTGAAAGAGTACGTTTTAGCAGTACTTTGCAGATGTAAAAGAAAAAAGACAACTAGTCTACTTATAAAGTTTTCCCTCCTGACAACGCAAAATCTCCTTGTTTGTCATTGGCTCTAGCCTACCACAGTCTACCACAGGAATTCAAATTTCAATATTTTTTTCAATTTTTATTTGAAATCGTAGAGTAGTTGCAAATACTTAGTTGAGACCCAATATATATTGTGACATTTTCATTGAAATTCATGAAACAAGCCCATTATAATGTATTATTATTAACAACAGAATGAACAGAAGCTCTTATTTTCATGTCATGTTGGTTGCCTTGCTTTAATAGAAATATGATATGATAAAGATGTTTTGAAATTTAATTTGAGTATTTCAAATATTGTGATAAGATATCCATGGTAAAGTTAAGATAGCTATCAAAAGTCTCTTATTAGGTTTTCTCAATACCAAGAGAATTCAAGGTTTTATTTGAACATTTACTAATCAGGCCAGCACATATTCGAAGATGGTTCTTAGGTAAAAGGTTTACAAAACTAAGATTATGCACTTAGCAGCATTAAGTGAGAGCAGCCATTGAAAACACCATAGTAAGATTAGAGTTTAAATTACCCTGAAGAGATAACTGGTTCATTATTGGATTTGAATTTTTTTTTCTATTGGTGAACCATTTTACCTATTTAAAGCACGCCTCAGCGTGTTTGAATCGAACTTTAAAAAACGCGCGTGTTTTAAAGTTACCATGGCAACATCAACAACTTGAGAAACAAAGTCTAAATCTATGGTCTAACTCATGTCTAAATGACAATTTTTTATTATTGATCTGACAGGAGTAGTTTGTAACGTCAAAACTTTTATTCGAACAATATTTAACAATGTCAAATTTATAAATTAAAATGGAAATCTTAGGAAATGGTTTTTAAATTAATACTATTGACATTCACAGAACTCAATAAGGTTGAAGTCCCATCAAAATACAAATTAGTTTATGTTTTTCTCATTTCCATGACAACGAATATACATATACATCACGAATTCAAACATTTGACATTTAGTTCTTATTTCCATTTCTTGTTGTTGCAGTAGTTATAGACCGGTATTTATAATTTCAAAGTGCACCAATAAATAAAAATAGCGTAAAGTATTCGTGGATAACTGGTCTTTAAAACACTTGCTCTATTTCGAAAAATCGCGCGTGTTTTGAAGATCTTAATATCTACTTATACTTTAATATACTAATAGTAACTGAGTAGAAAGATATTTTGCTTGATATTAACAGGATGTAGTTTATTAAGTGATGATGTCCAGTAATTGACACAGCTGAGGTTGAGCTGCCTTGGAAATATCCATGTTGCAGAGAAGCAATGTTTTCGTGGATCAAAAATCTGGTTATCTCCTCTTAAATGATAGATTCCACGACTTACTGTTAGCAGGCTGATTAGAAAATGATTACTTGAAGTGATTGTTTCTTTTTTTTTTTAAATTGGTATGATGGATGTCCAATTATTCAACTTTTACTATCAATAAACCATGAACTATAGTAGTCCAAAAGAAATTTGTATACACTGATTCACTTACCTTTTCACGCTCTCGTTCTTTATCCTTTTTACTCCTCCCACTATCTCTCTTCCTATCCTTATTTCTATCTTTTTCCTTTTCCTTATCTCTATGTTCTCTTTCCTTAATTTTGTTATATTGTGGCTTCTCTTCAGTACTGGTGTTCCATTTCATACTAACCGTTCCAGGAGTTGTTAAGCCAGCTGGAGATCTATCCCAGGTATCCTGAGGCCATTGTGAAGGAGCAATAGGGGTAGCTGGTGGCCACACCGTTGGAGGAGGAGCAGGAATATGATGGTAGGTAGGTGTGGTAAATGGAAAGTGATTTGGAATGGGAGGTAGTATGTTTTGACTGTGATAGTCATACCTTGAAAAAATCGAAATAAATAGATTGTTTTTTGTTAGCCAGTCATTAAGAAACTACTTATTATAAAATATAACACATAAACCTAATAACGATTTGTCACTCACCCTAAAGGTGTGGTTCCAGCAGATCCATAACTAGTACCAGAAAATTCGCTAGGTGCAGTCCCGTAACCCATATCTGTGCTGCTGGGTGTTGGAAAATCATTGACTCTGTAGCTCCTTCTTCCTTCATACCTTTCTTTATCTCTTTCTCTGCTCCTTTCATTCTCCCTTTCTCGTAATTTTTTTTCCAATTCCTTTTCTTTTTCTTTTTTAAAACACTCTGATGATTCATCAAAATCATTATCTGCAGGGTCATATGGTTTTTCTACTTCAGTCTTTACTTCAGCTTTAGGAGTAGTTTCGACAGGAGGTGGAGCTGGTTTTTTTTCTGTTGTGAACTCTTCAAACTTTGCTTTGCACTAAAAAAATGTATGTTAAAGGGATACTAATATTTGTAAGATTTATTTATATATCAAATAAACATTAAAATTATCTATGAAAGATGTTTTCATCTTTTATATCAATATTTTATAAAATGAAAGTAAAAACTGATTAATTAAATATGTCATTGACATACCTTTTCTCCAAATGCATCTAAAAATACGTCTAATACTTTGCCCATAACACTAGTTTTATTCAATTTTTCCACACAAGACTTTGCACTTGTGATTGATTCAAATATGGCTCTACCGATTCCCAAGTGTCTATTTGTAACTGGGTGATAATATATAAATAGTTCTTCAATTGGGCCAAATTTGAGTAACATATCTTTCAAAAATAATTTGTCTATGTTATCATTCAGATGAAAGATAGTTACTTCAATCGCAGGTGGTTCGCCAATATAATTGAAATCGATTTTGAATCTAAAATTCAAGACTATATAAATTTGAAAGTAGTTTGAAATAAGTAAGATTGTGTCTCAAGATGAAAGATTTTTATTCCATTTTTGCAAAAATAATTCAATTCTAGGTTATGTGTACCAATACTTCAAACATCTAACAATTTACATTAAATACAGAAAGATAGAATAAAACACTGAAACCTTGGAAAAAAAAAACATAACAATCAAGTGCTATACCTAAAAAAGGGTATCAGTAAACTATATATTGTCACAAGATATTATTACATTACAAACACATTATGCTTTGTAATTATTTTAAAAATAAAAAAATTTTATGCAAAACAGTTTGCAAGAGTAAAATATCAGTATAATTTTTATAAATTGATTCATAAACATGTTAGTTATTGTTTATATAAACAATAAACTGAAGCTTAAATAATTTAAGATACACATAACCTCACTTTTCAAATATTGACAATTTTTCATCTTTATTTGCAAATAGAAGTAATAATTGACTAAAAGTCAGTAATTCCACTCAAAATATTTACTATTCTCAAAGATCTCAATTGGAATTGAACTTTAGGGAAATTTTTTTGTTGAACTGTTAGTATGATTAATAGATAAAATCTTAGTTAAATTATGGGTTGAAAATGTATCAATGACTATGTGTTTATATGATCACATTTTTCAAAATATCCTTAACTTTACCTAGGAACTGGTAAGTCTAATGTTTCCAACCTTGTCCATATTCTAGTTAAATGGGATCTAGGATCTCTGGGTATAACTGGAGGACATGAAGTATCATTTGGTACAACTCCATCATACCTATACAGTTTAGCAGCACCTTTTACTAAAAATGGATCAACAATCAATTTGTAATTTCGAGGGAGTTTGGGATTTGCTTGGCCATGTCCATGACGATCCATTGTAATCCCGTTCATAACTGTTAAATAGATAATTAAACAATTATTTTAAACATGTTGAAACAAAAACTTTATACTCAAAATACTTTCTTACCTCTTCCAACTGCTCGGAAACAAAATTTTGCAACAGAATTAGAATGAAGTAAACAATTAGAAATCAACTGGGTTCAAAGATAAAATACGTTGGCATGATACTTTTGACCAAATAATTTTAATTTGTTTATTATTAAACACAGCTAATACTTAATTACGATATGAAAAGTATTTAAATGTATAAAAGGGCAATATTATTTAAATAAAAGCCCAGCGAGAAGCACAGTATTTGCACTACCTATACCTAACCTCGACAAATGTCATAGTAACACTGCACTAATCAGGTAATTTTTGTCAAACAAAATGTGTGAAAATATGAAAATGGAATGATAATTAAAAAAAATATCTAATGGAATGTGAATTTACTGAATTATACATATTATATGTTTGCACATGAACTATTTTGTTTTGATATTCATAGTTGCTGATTTGATAATCAACAGAAAATGTATAATGCTCCTACTAACCGTGGCCAGTATGCGAGAACAAGAGATAAAATAGGTAGCCATATAAAAATTTGCCCATTGCAATAATAAATACATTTTTGTGAGGAATATAACAAATAATTTTATAATAAATTTTGGAAAAATTCAATACATTAAGCATTATCATTATAAATAACGCAGTAACGGACTTGTAGACACTATGAAAAATTTTGATGAAAAAATATATATTATCAGATTTAGCATACAACAATCACTGTGAAATTTTCAGCTTAAATAATTATAATACGTGTATTTGAGTTTTTTATAACTAATTTTTATGTTTTGCTAGCCACTAAAATTTATGATAAAAATAGTGAGGAAACTTGAAATGTATTCCCCTTCCAACCTTCTAATTTGATGTTTCATGTTTGTAAGTGTATGTGATCCAGATCTATGGTTCTGGTTACTAAAAAAAACAGATACGTATGGCTCCTCCTTAAAATTTTTACAGTAAATACCATAGACAAATTATATTATATTTCTCTATGGTAAATACTTACCTTTACCTTTAAATATTTGTTCGTTCTTGTCCTGAGAGAAAGATAACCCTTAGAGAATATTTTTTCAATAGGCAAAAGACACTGCTCCCCTATTTCGGATCATGCGATCATGAGATCAATAATATCGGATCACGGGCCAAGAACATGTGATCATTCGCCATGAATATATGCCGCTCATTGTTCAGGAATAGATGTCCTGGGGTGACATTCCGTTCATAAAAACTAGCGATCGCTTTTAAGCGACGTCACCTGGATTTTACATTTTACATTGATATTTTGTACGTAGGTGACACCTTATGGGTATCAGAAATTAGAGCAATTTGTCGCTCCAAAACAACCAAACTTGGTGAACGGAATGTGTATATCGACAAGATCGCTAGGTGAACAGAATGCCACCCCTGGTGCGCTACCGAAACGTCGTAATAAAAATATGAAGTGGTTTGCCGAAAAAATAAGAAAAAAGAGTCACTTCATATTTCATAATTTAAAAACGTCACTTGTCACCTAGGTATATATGAGGTTATCTATGGTTGTCAGTTGTCTTGTCACTATCTAATCGTATGTGTCAAATCAATATACATTACGTTACGTTTATAAAAAAATTCTTACCATTTTGTAGGGTTACGTAAGGAAAATTTTTCAATTGAAAAGTTTTAATATCACTAAAAATGTTCTTCGATAGATTTTTAAAGTTCCCTAAATTGCTCTCAGTAAAAGCACAAGAGGAAGAGGAAGAAGGAGGCGCAGCGGAAGAAGAGGAGGAAGTAGAATTAGTAGATCCCCAGGACACCTTACGGGTAATTTTATTTAACATATACATATTATCCTTGATCTATTGCTTAATATTTTCTTCATATAGAATAACATAATATATTCACCTTGTGCTAGAAGCTTCTAAATTTTTTTTATATATTCTCCTACTCTATTGTTTATGAAATACTTTATTAAGGGTTTTGAGTACTGTGAACTGCCCCGACGAAAATCCTAACTTTATTGATCATAATATTTATATAAGTACAATAGTTAATTTTGTGTTTATAATATATAAAAATAGGTACAGCTATTTGTATATATCTGAAAATATGTCACTTTAAGTAACAAATCGATAAAAGTGTACTTAATATTAAGATCAGTATAAATAAATTACTATAATAATAAAATTATAAGTATTTGTTCGTCAATGCATACTTTATATCTCTGAATTTTTGTTTCCAGGACAAATGCAAAGCATCTCCCCACTGTTTAAAATTAGCTGAAAAATACCAGGCATGTAATGACAGAGTAAACTCCAAATCACAAACAGCTGAAACTTGTGTTGAAGAACTATTTGATTTGATGCATGCTGTAGACCATTGCGTTTCAAAAGACCTTTTTAGCAAGTTAAAATAAGATATTAAGTATAAAGGTTTCTGATGTTATTACAAAATAGGAAAATAATTTAGTGGAAATAAAAATGTATATAACTTTCCAATGTATTTATTGTAAACATGTTGACTGCAAACTCGACTGCAAATAAATAAATAATGATTTAGTGGAAATAAGTGAAGAGTATGAATAGTAACAATATGCATCTGTCCAAGTTCCAATGCCATTTCTTTACCACAATCTCCTTAATGTACAAAAAGTATGGTGATGATTATTTCTGTTAGCTAATTAGAATAGGACAATTTTCTTCACATTATTCTTTGTCTAATCTATTTTCCATTGAAAATGAGCTCAACCACTTTGATTTCTGAAGTTTAAGGTAGAACTGGTGCTATTTCATTTTTCTTTTCATTGAAAATTTTATAGACATCAACCTTGTTAATAATTAAAATTTCCACTCTATTTATGAGTGCAAATTATAGATTGGTAATAGGAGAAATATAAATTTACTTACAATACAGAATGGTTCATCCAAATAATGTGGGTCTTTGAATGGTAAATGTTTGGTGTATTTTTGAAGTGAAAACTTCTTAGCCACTTTGAGGAATTTTTGGGAAGTGGCAAAACTTATGGGCTGATTAGGCGTTACCGCTTCACATAATGCTAATATGATATGCTTTGCCTCGACTGTCTCATGTCTATCCTGGACTCTTAGGTTCATTTGTAAAAATTTCCTGTCATCATAGGCGTAGGATGAAATTTTTATAAGAGGTTACTTCATTCATAAAAATTTCCTTCTATCATAGTAGCTCCATAAAATTTTAATGAGGGATTAGTATACCTATTCATACAAATTATAGCCCCTCTGTAAATTGATTAGCAAGTATGGGTCTTGCGGGCAATAATCTTGGACAAACAATTTAGCACCCTGTATTTCATTAACGACAAGACTTATCACACATGTCTATAAGTACCAGCATAATCTTGGGGTGGGTTAAAGGGCACGACAGTAGTAAAGGAAATCGCATTGCCGATTCTTTAGCCAGGGAAGCCGCTGGACTAAAAATTCTAGGACCCAGGCCTAACGACTTTGACAATTGCGGAACTAGCCAAACGCTACACCCATGCTCAATCCCTTAAGAGATGGGATGGAATCAAAGGATGCAGTCTTGCCAGGATCACCCTGGCCGACCCTGGGAGGCTGGCGCCGAAGAAATATTTGGCGATGACCAGGAAAAACCTTCGTTTAACAGTAGGATTTTTGACTGGCCACTGTCAACTAAGGAAACACCTCCATACTATGGGGCTAGTGGACACACCTCTATGCAGGATGTGTGAACAGGAAGATGAAACTGTCAGGCATGTCTTATGCGAGTGTCCGGAGTTATCGTCAATAAGAGAGTGTGTGTTTGGTGAGTCTTGGCCTACACCTGCTGATATAAAGGAGATGTCTCCCAGTGACCTGTCCACCTTCCTGAGAAGGACATGATGGACGATGACCTAGGAGGACAACTCCTCGGGAGGAGGTACAATGGGCCACATGTGATCTAAGTGCTGTGAGCCTACACTCACCCTCCCTACTCTACAGATACAGAAGTACTAGTTTTACCTAACCTAACTTTTCGTCTTAAAATGGAGTGACATTGTATAGTGACCTGAGCAATATTAAAAAATATATCTGACAAACTTACTCTTTTCTCCATATTTTTTCTTCGTCCTTAGAAAGAGTACACTGTATATACAAATAAATCATGTTAAAAGAGTATTTTGAATGGCCAACGTACTTATTTTACTTTTGGCGAAGGCGCTGGTAATAATACTATCAACATAGTTACTGTTCTGATCTACTACTGGAGTCTCTTTACAAATTTCGAAGAAATCCTTCAAATAAAACGTTTATTGCAATTATTAACCAAATTTACCATCGTCACAGTTAGTTGTTTTTAAACACTACTTAAAATTATCAAACAAATACTGTATGTGTGACAAAATTGAAATCGTCAATTTTCAGAAACATCGTAAAATAGATTGAATTTTATAGAAGAGGACATAGCAATATGGATGTTGGTATTTACTTTGATAAACACTTACGTAACATAAATTAAATGTTTGGAAAACTAAATAAAACTAACGCTACGAAAGTTGATAAGTAACTATAAAATATTGTAAATTTGGGATAGTTTATGGCATAAGTGATAATTGGAGCTTTATTTCCACGTGCGGAGATAAATGCACAAATAACTATTAAATAACCAAATCTCAGTATACTCCACAAAAATTAATCAAATTTACTTTTCGCACTAGTGCGGAAAAGTGACTCTTTTCACTCTAAGAGAGTGCGGAAAAGTTTTCCTACAACCACTATGCAAAACACGCTTTTCTACACAAATTTTTATACGCAAAGAAAGCTTTTCTTGATTCTTTTGATAACCGTTGGAAAAGTAATGCGAAAAGTACACGCTATATGGCACTTTTCCGCACCGAAATGTCAAACAAAGCTACCTAGGACCTGTTAACTTTTTTCGACAATTCAACCTAAAGCGAATTTCTTTATTGGTGTACAATTTTTAAATTTAAGCCAGTATTGAGTAATATATTTATTTCATTATTTATTTTAATTTATTAATTATAAAAACATGAACCTATTAAGTATTATTTCGGGAATTATGAACCAGGATCAAAATAATGTTTCTTTTGAGTGGTCCAATTCGGACATTGAAAAAACTCATCCAGATATTATCGAAAAGGCTCGAACTGCAACCGTAAATTTGTTACCCGAGGTTTCAATGAAAAATTGTTTAAATTTTACAATTAATTATACATTCAACTGATTTTT
This sequence comes from Galerucella pusilla, assembly GCA_910591695.1. Classification (NCBI taxonomy): domain Eukaryota; kingdom Metazoa; phylum Arthropoda; class Insecta; order Coleoptera; family Chrysomelidae; genus Galerucella; species Galerucella pusilla. Next base: position 176,247 of record CAJUYI010000287.1, on the reverse strand, counting down.
CTTCCTGTTCCTACTATTGTACAACTAGTGCGCAAAGCGTCACTTTTCCCACGAGCGCAGAAGTTTGTGGCACGAGCCGTAAGGCGAGTGGGAAAAGTGATTTGCGTACAAGTTGTACACAATATTTTTTCTACAACAAAATTTATTAATGAAAGGAATACAGTAATATATAAAGTTGTTTCACTTAAACTTTGAACAGAAAGAACTTACAATATGAAAATAAATAGAAAAATCAGTTGAATGTATCATTAATTGAAAAATTTAAAAAATTTTGTATCAAAACCTCAGGTAACAAATTTTCGGTTGCAGCTCGAGCCTTTTCGATAATATCTGGAGGAGTATTTTCAATGTCCGAATTAGACAATTCAAAAGATAAACTATTTTGATCTTGGTTCATAATTCCTAAGATAATGCTTTTTTTAAAATGAATAATGAAATAAACAGTTAATTTCCTTTTGACTTAAATTCAAAAATTGTACCTACTCCAATAAGAAATTCACCATTAGGTAGAATTGTCAAAAAAAGTTGACAGGTCATAGGTAGCTTTGTTTGACATGTCGGTGCGGAAAAGTGCCATAGCGTTAGTGATGAGCAGAATTGGTCTTGGTCTTGCTGTCTTGGTCTTGGTCTTGCGAAAAAGCAAGACCAAGACCGAGACCAAAACCATTCTTCGACTTCTTCGACTCGCGAGACCAAGACCAAGACAGAATGAACAAGAACAAGACTAATACCAAGACCGACTATGCAAGACCAAGACTAAATACGTAAGACTCAACCAAAAATTCTTTTTCACAGTAACTAAGTATATGAGATAAAATATTTGTAACAGCGTCAACATATGCTTTTCTTGGAACACTATAAGTTGGCATGTCGAATTGTCAGTTTTCTTTACTAGATTTTAACGATATACATAAAAAACAAAGAATTCACTGTTTAAAAAAAAGGATCTACAAAAATGTTCGAAGAGTAGGTACATAACGTCTTAATGAACTTTTTTTAATTCAAAGATAGTAAATTTAGGTTTAAAAATGTTTGTTGCATAAAAATAAAATGTTTACAAAATGTTTTGAAAGATGTTCGTTAAGAAATTATGGCAAGACCAAGACTAAAACCAAGACAAAGACTGAATAAGCAAGACCAAGACCGAGACTGTTCAAGTCTTGGTCTTATTCTTGTTTTGCTCATGACTACATAGCGTGAACTTCTCGCATTACTGTTCTAACGGTTATCAAAAGAATTAAGAAAAGTCATGCTTTGCGTAGAAAAATTTGTATAGAAGTGCGTGTTTTGCATAGTGGTTGTAGGAATAGTTATTTTCCTAACGAGTCCGGAAAGTGATACTTTCCCGAATGCGACTGCAGGAGTTCGGGCAAGCGGTCAAGGGCGGGAAAGACACTTTACGCATGAATTAGGAACATTATTTTTTCTACGACTGTACATACAAAAAAGTATACCAACCCATTTTTCAAAAATTATTTTCATTTCAATATACAATATACAAAACTTTAACCAAAAACCGGTCAAGTGGATTTATTTGGTGTTAACTGGTAAGTGGATGACGTCGATGAGGATGGCATCGGTTGCAGGTCGCATAAAGATGACGATCACGGTGACGGCAACGGTTAAATAATTTATTGTAGATGAAAGAATTTTATATGTTATATCTCGTACATATTTATTCACCTGTTGTAACAATAGTTACAGCTTCCGTTATAAAAAACTATCTAATAAGGTCAAAATTTGCATAATTTCACTTTCACGTACTAGTGCGGGAAAGTGACACTATATCAATACTAAAATGCGTGCGGGAAAATGGAATAAAACGCACGGTCGTAGGAAATAGTAGTTTACCTAACAAGTGCGGAAAGTGATACTTTTCCGCACGCCATTGCAGATGGCCGAACGACGCTTTAGCGAGTTCGGCCAGCAATCGCGTGCGGAAAAGTCACTTTACGCACGTGTTAGGTACACTATTTTTTCTACTAGCATGCGAAAAATAACCCAAGAGTTAACATAAAGATACATTTCTTATTAAATGCATATTAACAAATTAATTATTATTATTTGACATTCATTTGATGAGGCTTATACCAGGGCCATTAAAAAATGATTGAAAAATAAGTTGTTTTTTTATTGAAAATTATAGCAAAATTATAATAAATTTCTTAATTTTTCAGTCATTTGGTAAACTTGGATATACAAAATACATATTTTGAATACTCAAATGTCAGTATATTCCTCAAATGTCAATAAATTTACTTTCCGCACGCTTTTTAGTGCGGAAAAGATTCACTTTCCGCACGTTAGTAGAAAAAAATATTTTAAAATGTTCTCTTCTTTCCGGTGTTGCCTATTTTTTCCCATATTACATTGGAGCAGATATCCCAAAAAAGGGTTCCGGTCCCAAGAAGAGTGTTATAGCTCCCCTCTTCGCTAGTTTATCTCTACTATTTTGTTTTCTTCTATTCCAGTGTGTCTTGGAACCTTCACCTAGGCGACGATGCTGTTCTCCCCTAGTTCATCGAGTGTTCTCAGGCATTCCCATACTATTCTTTAACTTTGATACTGCTTGCTTATCCTCTTGCTATTTGGCGTTTAATCGGTGCCCAATTCCCCTCTCTGAAGTGAATCCTCTAGCTTGGGCAATCATTGTTACACTCTTAGGATATACAAGCTGTTATCCTTTGGTGAGTATTTTCTCAAGGAAAATTGGTATATATGGTCATCAAACAATTATAATAATAACATCAAAACTATTTTTATTTGTCACAAAACGTTACATTATTATAGAAGCAGTTGATAATATAACATCTCCTTCAAGGGCAAATAAAAAAGTTAAAAATAGTGTAATAATAAGGTCATTGTTTAAATAAATATGTATCATTTTTCTGTTATGATGCGTGGGTCTATTTAACGTAATAAATATAATAGAAATGTGACAACGGGGCTCCTTTAATTAGTCGCCCTTGAATAAAACAGCTGAGTATCCGCCTCTGGCAAAGTGTGTGTGCCTCTACCTGTTTTACGCTTACCACGTACCACGTCATCATGTCTCTTTCTTCTCTCAGGTAAAAGACAAAAGCCGATCTCGTACTGACTAAATCAAATCACCTGCGAAGGCATTACCTGCATTCCTACCTCAAAGATGGCCGTGGAGTGCTAAAGAATGCGTGCAAAGAGTAAATATCGTAACAAGCATTGAAATTACTGTTAGAAGTGCACTTGTTTGTGATCGGAAGACTGATAAATCTGCGAAAAATTGATAAAAGTTCAAGAAACTCTATATTCTCAGCGGCATTTGACGTTTTTAACATTATAACTGGAGGGTTTTAATAGTGTTTATGTGGAACGTGATAAAAAAAGTGCATCGAGTTTTTTTTCTTTTTCTTTAATAGCTGGAATGTGCAGTTTTTTGTTACAACTTCGCGATGATCTCATGCTTTTAAACGAATATTTGTTGAAAGTATAAAGAAATGGATTGTATTTGGACGTAGTTTTTGTTATTTAGTGTGCGTTAGTGATAATATATATTGTATCGACATTTTTTTGAAAAGCTAATATGATTTTCGAAAGAAATTTCCAGCGTGGAATATGTCGCATAGAGATTTTACAGAGGTTAGTAATTTTTAATTACATTATGATTACGAAGGTCCAATCACTAATGGACCTTTTAATTACATTATTCGGTATAATTTTGTTTCAAAGAAAGCGCTGAATAGGCCAGTAAAACTATCGGTTCAGCTTGGTACAAATTTAGAACAAACTGAAATTTTCAGGTATCTTGCTTAGGTGGTGGACAATGTCCTCTTAAAATCGCACAAAGCTGCATATGCCGTACTCACACAATTGGGTTTTTAACTCTAAAATTCGTGGCTTCTAATTTTTTTTTAAATATTTCAAAAACTATTTACTTTAATAAAAATCTATGGAAAAACAAAATTATTACCAATAGAAATACGCACAAATCGAGTACCTACTCTAATAATCTAAACAAAACTTTCAATATGAACGGCGCTTAAAGCCGTCGCCACCTACACTGTTAAACAATTACGAATTACGAAGTATTCAATTTCACAAAAAATGTGGTAGATTCTTTAAGAATAATAGAAATGTGCTGAGACTGTTTCTAAGTACTCTAATAATATAAACTAAACTTTCAGTATCAAGGGCTGCTAAAGCCGTCGCAATAACGAAATATTCCATTTAAATATTTAAAAATCAAGGGGCATCCAAAAAAATTTCCGGAAATTTTTTTAATTGTCATGGTAACTAGTCAAAATTAAGACATATTATTGGTTAAAAAGTAGTAATAATAGAGTTACCCTAGCCTGGGTACCAGGCCACCAAGGAATAAAAGGCAATGAAAAGGGTGATTAATTAGCCAAGCAGGGAGCAACGGAGGTCATGATAGGGCCAGAACCTTCCTGTGGAATTGCAAAATGCCTAAGTAAAGAGAGCATCCACAAATGGATAAACAACCAGGCGTTGCGCTGGTGGTATGAAACCCCAGGACAAAGACACGCAAAATTATTCCTTAAAAGCCCTTCGACAAAACTGTCACACAACCTACTAAGTCAAAGTCGGGAAACGACGAGGATGATGGTGGGAATGCTGACCGGACATTGTAGGCTGAGGAAACATATTCACACAATTGGCCTTGCAGATGACAGCCTATGCAGGATCTGCCAGGAAGAAGACGAAACCGCGGAGCACATACTCTGTGAGTGCGAAGGCCTAGCAAGGGTGCGGTTTCACTTATTCGGAGAAGAAAAACCGAGGGCAGAGAGCTACGCAAAGGAGGCGGTATCCAGGCTATTAGGTCTAATAAAAAGAATAAATATAGATATTGAGTTCTAAATATAGGGAGGACCACAATAGATCTGCAAAGGTCGCAGTGGGAGAGGACAAAGAGCCATTCCAATTCTAATCTAATCTAATTCTAATTACACAAGTGTATCAAAATTATGAGGTTTATTTTGATGCACGAGTGTAATTCGGTAGAATACAGGGTGATCATTTGGATTCCGACACATTTTATAAACCCATAACTTTGAAACCGATTAAATCGAGAGGCGGTTTTGACTGAACGGTTTCAGGAATTAAGAACATTTTTTTTCACGCTCTTGCCAATTTTGTATTTTTTCCCTAGACTCCAGGAAAAAACTTGGGTTCTTTGGAGATCAATAATTTATGCATTTTAAATGGAACACCCTGTATGTTTTTGTACCGTCGGATAGACTGAAGCTTCTACTTTTCAAAAATATATGGTTTTATAGCAATTCAAGGTGTTCTTAAGGAGCAGATTATCTTCTCGATGTCATGACTAGTTCAGAAGTTATGTGTTGACAAAAATGTACGGCATTACTGTAGTCAACGAATTGCAGTCTATCTTTTAAAGATAATGTGCTCCTTAAGAACACCTTAAATTGCTATAAAACCATAAACATATTTTTGAAAAGTAGAAGCTTCAGCCTATCCGACGGTACAAAAACATACAGGGTGCTTCATTTAAAAAGTGTCTAAATTATTGATCTCCAAAAAAGTTTTTTCCTGTAGTCTAGGGAAAAAATACAAAATTGGCAACAGTGTGAAAAAAATTTCCCAATTCCTGAAGCCGTTCAGTCAAAACCGCCTCTCGATATCTTAATCGGTTATGTGCTCATAAAATGTGTCGGAATTCGAATGATCACCCTGTATTTCTCGAGTAAAAGAAATAAAAGTACGTTATTTAAACATTTTCTTGTATAGAACTTGAAGAATCTATATCCAAATCGCGACCTTTCAACGAATTTTAAAATTTGATTTATGTCAAAATGACAAATGCGCAATTTTAACACTCGTCTCGTTACTGTAATTAAGGACCTGCAGGAAAATTTTCTATAGCTGGCGGGAAATTTTCGCCGAAAAGATCCCGCTTCATATGGGATTTTTAATACATGAGGAGAAATATTCAATATAATATCAATATAACAGAATGTCATCATTCATTTTTTCCAAATTTAAGGACGCTGCTTCATATATTCATTGTACTACCGGTAACAACAGCCAAGGGCGGATCCACGGGGGGGGGTGCTTTGGGGGCTCAAGCCCCCCCTTTAAGAAGACTTGTTATGTCATAAAAAGTCAAACATCGCTATAAATAATAATAATAAATACAGTAATTATATATTATGTTTACCAATTTGATTGATAATCTTCGTGGACAAGGATATGATATGGAGGCAGCAATATGGCTGGAAGGTTCAATGGAGTCCAAGCCTTAATAAGACAAGAACAACCCTTGGCTATGTATGTACACCCCTTGGCTATGTATTTACACTGTTTAAGTCATTGCCTTAACTTAGCAATTTTCAAAAGTTGTGAAGTTTCTGAAATTAAGAACATGATGGGTATTTTGGGTAGGGTATGTTCTTTTTTTAGTTGCTCTGCAAAAAGAGTTTTAGTTTTTCAACAAGCCGTTGATGACTTAGAAATAACCGAAACTAAAAAAAAAAAGAAGTTAAAACCTCCGTGTGCTACGCGCTGGGTTGAGCATCATAATAGCGTAATAACTTTTGAAGAACTATATGAAGCAATTTGCAATGCTCTTGCTAGTTTGGAACAGGACAACGATACAGAGAGTTCAAGTAAGGCAATGGCTTTTAATGCTGCCATTAGAAGAAGTGATTTTATTATAGCTTTAGAAGTCGCCTCGTTTTTAATGTAGTACACTGTAAATTTAAGCAAGTATTTACAGAGTGTTGAAATTGATCTTCTCACTGCCTTTTCATACATAAACGATATTACAAGCAAACTAGAAAATATAAGGCAAAATGAAGAACTCCAATTTAAACCAATTTTCTTGGAGGCCCATCACGCTCTTCAGAGAATTGGTACAACTATTAATATTATTATTATTACTAGTATTATTCCAATACACCTTAAAAAATATACTGATGCCAAAATTGTTGAGGCTGCAAGAATATATGAAAATGATATGCCAGGATCCATGCTGGAATTACAGGCGGAAGTAGCGATATGGAGACATAAGTGGAGTGACACTGTCAGTGTTGATCTACCAAAATCATCAACAGAAACCTTAAAACGTATGTCCAAAGAATGCTTTCCCAATATAGAGATACTACTAAAAAGTTTTGCCACAATCCCTGTAACAAGTGTTACGGGCGAGAGAAGTTTCTCATCGCTGAAAATAATAAAATCCTATTTGAGATCCACGATGGGACAGGAGAGACTCTATGGGCTAGCTTTGGCATACATTAATAAATCTAGAAAACTTAATATAAATGATCAAATGAAGGCCAGAAGAATAAGTTGTTGTATTTATGTATATACTATATTATAATACATTTTTTTGTCAAATTAAAAAACTTAAAAAAAATTATTCAAGCCCCCCCTTTGTTAAATACTAGATCCGCCCCTGACAACATCTACCGCGTAGCGTAGTTTTTCCGTTTTAAGGAGGCTCAAAACTTACCTTCGAAGTACAATAGGTGAGGTAATGCTGAATGGGTTAGCATTAGCTAATATAAACTCATCACGCGAGGTTGACATTGATTTTATAACTAACGCGATTATTAAAATGACGATTAACCATCTCAAACATTAACGTGCGAACAAAGCGAGCGTGTTAAAATAATATCTCGATTGTTAATAAACCTGATTAATAGGTACTCATATTGGATGAATAAAACTATAAATGCTCATATAAATGTGAATTCGCTTCCACAATTCGAATTGTTGCATACTAGTTATTTTTACGGAATAAACAGTTTTCCAATAATCCCCATAAATAAAAATCTATTTGGTTAAGGTCAGGGTCAAGCAATGGCCATTCAATCGGTGGCGGATCTATGGGGGGCTATAGGGGCTTTAGCCCCCCCAAGCATCCTTCCGTGGGACCCACTAAATATGGAATTAAGTTCTGAGCTTCAAATTTGAAGGCAGAAGTGGCAGGGTCAACAAGCAATTCCAAAAACTGCTCTGTGTGCTCTAAAAGAATGTCATAATTCATTTTTTTCAAATTTAAGGACGCTGCTTCATATATTCATTGTATTACCGGTAACAACAGCTACCGCGTAGCGTAGTTTTTCCGTTTTAAGGAGGCTCAAAACTCACCTTCGAAGTACAATGGGTGAGGTAATGCTGATTGGGTTAGCATTAGCTAATATAAACTCATCACGCGAGGTTGACATTGATGAAATAATCGCTACCTTTTGTAAAAAAAGCCTCGTCGTTTGGAAATGCCAATTAAATTGGGACTAGACCAATAAAATACATTATATTTATCGGTAAATTAATAATTATTAATTTCGTATATAATATGTACAGGTATTATATTTTATAATAAATACAAAAGAAGATTTTTTTACATATTATTGTTTTTTTATTGATTTCTAAATTAGAAAATGTTAAATTTTTGAATTTTTTATATTTTCTATTGTCAATCATGCCCCCCCCATGAGAGCATCCTAGATCCGCCACTGCTTACTATCTAACGTACTATTGGTCTATTTGAACACCAGTTTATTGATAAATTCGCCACTCCCTGCTCTTGGCTGCACAGTTTATGTAAGACCAGTAGTGCTTGTCAGGCTTAACAGTATTTTCACTAGGTTCTTCTTGGAGAAATCATCCCTTGGTCGCTCTAGTACTAGAAGTCTATATGAAAGACAGACCCACTTAATTGTTCCCCTATTGTGGTTTGCCAAGTGTTCGTTCCAGATCTGTTAAGATCGGTCGGACTCTTTACTAAGGGAGTAGTTCCCGAGATAGCAGATACTCTATCTTCGTCAATGCAGTGACAAGATAAGCAAGAACGATAAAGACAAAATATGGGCTAGACTGACTTAGTCAGTAATCCAACTCCTGGAGGCATGCCGAATAGTTCAGTGCTGCCTATCGTGATATATAACACACCTGTTAAACTTGATTACGACATTTTTGATAACGTAGAATGTAAATTTGATTCTTTTGAGTTATCATTTAAACATGTATTGTGTTCAAACGAAACATTTAACAAACGAATACTAGAAGAAAGTGTCAAACAATGCACAATTTCACGAGATAACACTTCGAAAAGATTAAAGGAGCTCGAAATCACCCAAAAAACTCCAAGTGCACTGAAAAGTATACACAAAATGAGTGGATACACAAAACCACTCAAATATACCTAAATACAAAAATTAGCGTGCAATTGGACCATTTTCCAGCCTCTTTAACTCAAATACAGTCAAAAACACATAAGAACACTCCGAATTGGTCAACGTATCTCGAAATTACTCAATCTTCAATTCCACTAAAAAGCACACAAGATGGCCAAAAAATTCACAAACACACTCAAATATATTTTAAGAACGTACATTAGGTCCTTAATCCATCCCCTTCAACTCAAATACAGTAAATACACATAAGAACACTGAAAACAGACTGAAATAATCGAAAACACACAATGCGATGTTATTTATAATACCGCTCAATTTTGCGTAATTATATTTTGAAACGGTCAACGGAGCTCGAAATCACTCAAAAACCCTTAATTCCTGTGGAAAAGCACACAAGATGACCGGATAATTTGAAAAAAACACTCATATATACCTAAATACAAAAATTAGCGTACAATTGGACCAATTTCCATCCTCTTCCGCTCAAATACATACAAAACACACACGAACACTGAATACAGTTTAAAACGATTGAAAACACACAATGCGACGTTATTTTATTCAATAACGCACAATTTCACGTAATTCCAGTCCGAAATTGTCAACGGAGCACGAAATCCCACAAAAACCATCAATTCCACTAAAAAAACACACAAGATAACTAAAGTTCAAATTTTATCTATGTTGCATTAGCGTTCCATTTATGATAACACTAATGCTACATAAAGTTGGAAGGTCAAAAGTTGTTTACCCCCTGAAAAAATGAACAAAAACAGAGTAAAAAATGCTGCTTCTAGCCAGTTTTTATTACCTATTATGATCTAATACCCGTGATAAAATTTCTTGGGAAAATATTCATCAGCTTAATAACAACATTAAAAAAACAGTGTGGCTAGAGTTCCTCCAGCGGAATTATGAATTTAAAATAAGAATCAAGAAATCCGTTATTCACTAATGAAATATGTTTTTCCACTAAGTACTAGCTTCAAAGTTGACAATTATTGCTTCTTCTAGCCAACTGAGAAGTTGAAGGCGATTCTCTTTAACATATTTGCTGCTTGAAATCAAGATAAAATTATTTGAATAAAAACGCCATTAGTTTAAAATTCGCAGAAGTTCCACCAGCCTTAATAAATATAATTAAAAGTGTAAACGAGACAGTTAGAGCCAAGGTACAAATTGCAGGGCAAAGGTCAGAAGAATTTAAAATGAATAAGGGAATAAAACCAGAAGACAAAGACATGGACTTAACCATTACTGTTTATAATAATCATGGATAAGATTGTGAAACGAACTAAAGAAAAATATGAGCATTTGAATACTATACTGGGACACAGAAATTAAAAACCGATAAAAATAAGTAGTCTACTTTATGCAGATGATGTGGTCTTAGTAGCGAATACAAAGAACAAAATGCATAAACTAGTGAATATTTGGACTAAAGAAATAGAGAACATAAATAAAACAAGAGTGATGATAATAAATAAAAAACAACTAGGTAATCAAAATAATGAAGAGATTGAATGCAAAAACCAGACACTAGAAAGAGTAACAACATTTGAATATTTGGGAAGTATAGTAACAGAAGATGGAAAAATAGATGCAGAAATAACAAACAGAGCAAATAAATCAACAAAAATATACTACTTTCTAAATAAAACAATTCTTGGACAAGATATAGACTTGGAAGTGAAAATGAAAAAAAATAATATGATAACAGTTCCTACAATATCAAGTGAAAATTGTGCGAAAACAGGACGAAACTAGAATAAACGCCATAGAAATTAAACATCTAAGAAGAATTGCAGGGAAAATTAAATGAGATAGGATTAGAGAGACAACTAAACAGAAACTGGTAACTGTAAAATAGAAAATAAAAAACTTAGCTGGTATGGTCATAGGGTAAGAATGGAACCAAATAGGTTAACTAGGAAAATAATGGAGATTGGAAAACCGATCAAAAAACAAAGGGGTAGGCCTAGAAGGAAATGGTTAGAGCTAATACAAGAGATGGGTTTAGAAAGAGGAAAGACCTTAGCAGAAATGAAAAACCTTGCAAGAGACAGAAAGGCATGGAAGAAATGGGTGCAGGACATGGAATCCACATCCAACGCCTGAAAGGGTAAAAGGATCTAGAAAAGAAGAAACACAGCTCTGTGTACACTCATCATGGCCAGACCATTAGGGCGATCTTCTAAAGCATCGCTCGTACATGGTAAAGCGATTAAAATTTTCAATGCTGTTTCCCTTTAATAGGTGAGGAAGTCAATTGCTCGCACTTTGGGCGCTTCGCGGCTAGCTACATATTTTGATCTCTATGGGAAGGGGCAATTGCCTTACCTCCCCTGCCCCTCCTTTGCGACACCCTTACTTGTCAGTCAGACGACAAAGTAAACGCTTCTCGTGGTGCATTTGCGAATTATTTTCAATTTTTGTCTTCAATTTGGCTAGTAGTGGAAAAAATTGTATATACACCATGGTGGTGAAGACATTCATAAGCCTCCCACTTTATTACACCTTAATTCTGGTGCTCGGTGGAATGAAAAATAATATTCTTCACCACCTTGGTATACTAATTCCACCGCTCAACGCCAAACAACTCATGTTTGATGATTAAGATCGTTCGATGGCGGATTAAAGATCATTTTGGAAGAATTCCTTCCGCAATTTGGTTTAGTATTATTTTATTTTATTTTTAGGGGAAGGGTGAATGCAATATGACTGTATCCACTTATTCTCTTGGGTTTGTAGGTCTGGTAGCAAATGGAACTCGGGACTTTTTGAAAAAATGAACTTTAGTCCACCGACCGTTAGAAGGAATTTAAGGTATCAAATCAAATGTCAGCCGTCCGACACTGACGGCCTTAGGACGGCGGCAAAGTAGGCATGTAATGTGATGTTTCGCTGAGCTTGCAGCGGAATTATAATTTTAAATTCATAATTTCGCCGGTGGACTTGCAGTCACACCGTTAAAAAATGTAATTTAAATCTTTAAGTGAAAATTTCCAATTTAATTTTTTTATTTCAACACTTCGTATGACTAAGTCATTAAAGGGCTCATGTTCCTTTATCAAAATTCATCGTCGAAAGCTCACTGCGATAGAGCGTTGCCAAATTAATACCACAACACCCTGTATACTCACGTTGCGTTTTCCGCACAGGAAGTTGCGGTTGGAATCCGGTACGTCGGTACAAAATAAGGTATTATTATCTACCTACTCAAGTCGGTGTGTACCTGCGGTACCGGGTACCTACAAAAAATGTTTATAAATTAGAAAGAGGGATTATTGCTGTAGCGGGTTCCTTTGAACTTCAGAAAGTATTATACCGATTATAACGTGACTACGTCTCGAAAGAAAATATTAAAAGGCTGGTAAACTTGGTCGATCAGCGTCGTTTTTTAAGGAATTAGGCGAGTCTTGGATGGAAGGGTTCCTATAATAATTTGTTTTTTTTTCAATGGATTCACGAATATATATTTTTTATTAACACAAAAATAATGTTTAACGTGAAGTTTGTGACTTGGTTTTTCTTCTAAAACAAACAAATTCAACGCAATTTTTGGTTTCAGTGCACAAATATTTTTTATTTCGATTATAATGTATTTTTATGAATTTTAGAGTATTAAAATAATAAAGCATTCATAATCCATAGGCGTATCACTTCTTTTAGTAGACGGTTAAAATAATATACTTCAAGTATTTTCGTATGCAATAACATTTGTGTAAATACAATAAATATATCGGTTGTACACTTAAATTTTCACCTAATTAAACTGCTTATACAGTGCTATTCAAAAGGCTCCTCCCCCAATGCTATCTGGTGCCGTAGTATAAACCTTGGGCTTCAAATTGATATAAGGTGTGTTCTTTTTGACTGAGATCTCAGTTAATCTCAGCTCACATCGGTAATGTGTGCGTTCTTTTTGATTTACTCACTTCGAAGTGAGCTGAGATTTTTCCTCCCCCTTCACCGATGCTGAATGTGATGTAAGGGGGTATCAGTTGGACTTGAGTCGGAAATAAAGTGGAGGGGATGAATCAAGCGTGGTTATTGGAGATCTAGATTCCAGATAGGTTATGTTTATATGTTTTATGTCTCTTATTCACGCATGTGACGGCAGATCTCGTGTTTCAATTGAGTAGGTCGTTCTTTTTGGTGCTTACTCGCATCACTTCAGATCACTTCAACTGAAGTGAGCTGAGATCTCAGTCAAAAAGAACACACCTAATGTTGCTGAAATGGTAGTAAACACATGTTATCTATGGTAAACACTACTTCCTCTTCAACTAAAGTTGCGTGTATCTCTGAAGTAAGTAACAAACGGCGTACAGTTTCATATCACGGTTTCAGGGGGTAAAAAATAAGGGTTTTTAAAAATTTTCCCAGATTTTCCTAACGATTATTTTTGAACGCCATAGAGTCTGGACCGATCTCCTATGATTCCTCTATCAAATGTAACAAACGGCGTACAGTTTCATATCACGGTTTCAGGGGGTGAAAAATGAAATATTCAGTTTTCCATTGCGCTTTTCTGCACAAGAGAAAATGTACGCCATAGTGCTGGAACCGATTGTGGCATGATAAACTATCTTTCTGAATGGGTTTGCTGCTGTTTCAAATCACGACACTTTTTCCCCATGGGCTCATAGTCTATAAAGAAACGTCAACTTTTCGTTGTCAATGGCAAGCTAAAAAGCCTACCTCTCAATGCGATTGTAGCAAAAATCTATTTTTTCTCTGGAATCTCATTTTGTTTATTCGTGGAAACTTTGTCGATAGTGGACGCTGCAGTATTTTTCAAAGCTGTCAGAGGAGTAGGGAAAACAACAAACAAACTATGTGTAAATTAATACATTTCTAATGGTGAATATTTCATCAAATAGGTATAACGTTTTACAGAATTGACCCTCACAGTTAATTTTGACATCTGATATTGGTTGACTATATATTCAAATATTATATATAATACTTTAAAGACAACCCTCGTACTTATACCTTTTTGGTTTTTTATTTAAAAAATTCCGATAATTATTATATTGTTTCTTTATGGTCCATTACATATTTGCCAGTAGGTACACGTCCGACGCAACATTATTATTATATAACCGATTGCAATATCAGCGTAATAACCATAAGTACCTACTTTAATTTTATTTTCCTACCATTATTTTGCAGCCTCTCATATCAGTATTTTAGGAATATTTGTATAAAAGCTTAGTCTAATCAATTTTACAGTAATGAATGAATAAACTTAGTAATTTTAGATTCCAGGAAATCACAATAAAATAAGTAAATCTGTATTAATTAAATCAGATATTGAAATAAATTAAGTGGGAGATTGCAAAGAGAGTTATTTTAATGATTTGCTAAGCAAAAAGATGTAATAAATCAACGGTAATTGTAAGATTATTGGTAAAAATGAAATAATTGGTTAGTCAATTTAGACATTTTCTTATTTCAGTTATAGCGTTGAATGATACTCAACGGTTATAGTGAAAGCGATGAAGTTGAAAAATTATGAAGATCTTATCAGTGGCGGATCCAGGGAAGGGTAAAGGGGGTTTTACCACCCCCTCAAGCCTCGTCCAAAATATTCAAATTTCTGTTTTCTGTTTTGATTACTTATTACAGAAATGTAGACTGATTTACCTACTTTTATATTTGTAATAAAAGGGTACGTAGTTTTCATGATAATTTTTACCTTTTGGGAATGCTTTATTTGATTTTTTGCATCTGCAGAATGTTATTTGTTTTATTTATTAGCGATGTGATCTCTGAAAATATATTATGATCTCATTTTTATAACACATAAGACTTTATATACTGTTTGTTTTCATCATTTAATATGTCTTTGGAAATATATTCGTATCTTACTTTTCTTACCTGAGAATGTTAATATTCATTACCCCCTCCCACTAATCAGTTCCCTGGATCCGCCACTGGATCTTATGAGTTTGGCATCAAAGAAAATTTGCACACATTTTCAAGGTAAATAACAAAATAAAAATTGTTTAACCCTTACTAAGTCGAATCTTTTCATAATTGTTAAATAAAATCAATAAAAAGAACAGAAATATAACAATTTAGTGAACTTGATGTATTTGAGCGATATTAATAATTTCAGAACTATGCTCCCAGAGCTTCTGGACGGATGATATCTACCTAATATTGATGAAGCGCAAATATGCCGTCTTTCGTGTCATATAGCCAGGGAAGTAGTTGTTGTTTCTTAGTAAGTGGTATTTGTTTTTTGATTTCCAAAGGTGTTATAATAGTATCATACTATTACCTTCGACATCCGACATTATATCATCCTTTGCATTCTATACCTATCCTCTATCTGAACTGGGCACACTTTCTTATGGCGAAAATTTCCGCTTGAAAGATACTTGGAGTTTTTCCCAAACTTTCGGAGTGTTTAGTTCCTGGCTTATGCACTCCCAGTACCTTTTATTGCTTTTGAGACGTCTGTGTACCATTGAATGGCATTCTTTCCAATTCTGATAATGGTATTTGAATCAAATTCCTCCTTGTTGCTTAATTCCGGGAAGAATTTCTTTGAAACATCACACCATCTTTTGGCATGTCAAAGGTAATCGGATTACTACGAAGTAAGGAGGTGTTTTTTCTCAATGATTTCCTCTCTACTCAGTCTGTATCTTGTTCTTTCTGCAACACTTTCCTCCACCATATGTGGGTGTGAGGTTGAGAATGGCTGCCGTTAGGCATGTTTTCATTGCTTCTGTAATGGATATAAAGGCTTGTCTTTGAATTTTCTCGTCGTCAATTTTCTACTAGTCCATAAGTGATAATTGATCTCACTATGGCAGTATACATCCATCTCAGAATTTTTGGGTAACAGCCCCAGTTTCTCCCTGCCAGATACCTGCACAGCATTAGAGCCAATTTTGCTTTGTACATAATATCCTTTTGGTATTTGTTCCATGGGAGTTTACTGTCTGAAGTCAAACCGGAGATACATAGACTTCATGTCTCCACTTAACCTTGTTCCCCTAATTGGTTTTGAAGTTGAGTTTAATTTTTTTGGTGAAGTCTATATAAAGATGGTTTTCGTGGGGTTGACGCCAAGTGCCACTGGCCTATACCAGCTATTTGCATAGTTTAGACCCTTTTGTACGATGTCACAAAGGGTGTTTCCGAATTTTCCCCTATTATGACAAGATCATCGGCATATCCGTGACAGGATATTTCGAGAACAGTCAAACCGCACAGGAATTTGTCAACCGTCATACTGCACATTAATGGAGATGCTACTTCGGCCTGTGGGCATTCTCTGGTTGTACAGGTGAAGACATTGTCTTTGGTCGTCTTAGTCTCTGATACTCTAGTGGTCAGCAGTTCCGACATCCATTGGGATGTTGTGTTGTCTACACCTCGTTTATTTAGTGCTCTCTCGACAACCTCATAAAAATCATCAGTTGTACCAGTGTAGTCTCCGTAGATATTATTGCCCGGTAAGCATGCTGATACGGATGGAGAGGTAGTCTCTCTAGGATTCCAGTTCTAATATAATAATAATTATAACATATATTACTCGACATCAATTTCTATAATTGACTCCTGCCAATATAAATATTATTTGTGAAACAGTTCGAGTAATGAATATGTTATATTTTTGTTGTAGAATTTGTTATTTATTAATTTCATAAAATAAAACTAAAAAAAAGTTGGCAGAAATAAAAACAGAGCGTGCAAGAATTAAAAAGAAACTGAATGTGAAGTGTAAGTTGTATATTTGTATAATAACCCATATACAGTGCGTCCATAAAGTACCATTAAAACCCCCCATTTTTACAATTTTTTGAACTGATTCCAAAATGTATCACAAGTTGTTTCAAATTGGTACAGGATTAAGTTGTAAATTTTGAAACGTTAGCGATTCTTTACACTGAACACAGTTTTCAATACCACTTCATTCTGTCTTTTTAATAAAATTTGATGCTGAAGATTTTCCAATATCTAAATTTTAGATAATCATCGCACTGTACTGTGTAGATTATCTTCTTCCGAAAAATGAGATGTGGAATATTTGCGTTAAGTTTCATTGAAGTGTCTTAATCCTCTGTATTTCTTTTCTTCCAGTATTCCAATTTAGTTTGGAATCAAGAGTAACTCACAGATATTCAACTTTCTTTGATATTACTAGCTCTTCTCCGAACAGCAGTACTTTATCATGTGGGATTACTGTTCTATCCGTAAAAGTAGCTATTTTTTTCTATTAACTAGTCCTTTTTAAGGCACAATTCCTTCACAATTCATAGCGCTTCTTGTAGGACATTCATAACTACCTCTGCAGAGCCCTGCGTTCATACTCCTTGATCATTCAACCTACAGAATATTATTACATTATTTATGTATGGTTATTCCTGGATAATCCGTTCTAGTCACTAACTATAAGTATTAACATCCTTTAGGTTATACAGAGGAGAAAAATGTACCTATACTAATTTCAATTAGTGCAATCTTTTCCACATACGACACATCTTCAACTCCGCTTGAACGTTTTTCATCTGCACCATGCTGTTGCTGTTGTCTTCTATTTTACCAGTTGCTATCCCATTTCCATACATTATTTTTTTTTGCAGAAAGATAATCGACGTTTTTAATTTCAGGTCGAACCAGAAGGAACAACAGAACTGCCAGCTGCCAGTAGAACATTATTTCTTGAAAAGGTAATTTCTAGAAAAAATATATTTTTTTATTTAAGATGTCTAAAGGGTACTACCTATAGTTTATTTCAACAAGTACATAGAGTATTGGAATGCAATAATCCCCAACAGGTGTTTATCGAATATTACAGAGTTGTACTCAAAATCTTTTGCAACAATTTAATAGTAATTGTTTGGAGATATATTATTTTCAGTGATAAATATAATATAATATCGATTTAAACTAATAGAGTACACGCATATTTCATATTTTGCTTGGATATTAATTTATAATAGTAAATATGATATCAAAAATTACTAATAATAGGAAACCGGACTCCGAACGCTACCGATGATTCGTGTGATGTCATATCTCTTGTGTTTACTTATGTCAATATGGTCGGTATTACGTTAGGTTATGTGTAGTTGTGTGTTTATATTGTATTTTTATCAACTATTAATTGCTTCATCGACGTAAAAATATCATTTATATGTTTGTTTGAGACCATTACGTGTTTGTGTGTGCTTTTTTTTATTTCTAAAAGTCAACGTAAAGTGGAAAGTGGACATAAATATTCGATATTTCCGAGGATATTTTGAAACTTTTGGAAGAATATATTTTATTTACTAGTTCAGTGCTCAGTGACGATTATTTCATATTTTGTGAGTAAAGATATGGCTAGCGAAGGTTTTGTAAAAGCACAAACTGATAACTTGCCCAAAGTAGACTCATTCATGCTGCTTGAATCTATGAAGTCAAACAGCTGCTTTAATGCAGAGGAAATAAGAGGAGTTAAAGCATTATCGTAAGTACGATTTGAACTATGTATTATATATAATATATACCAACCATATTTCGATGTGTGGTCGTAAGAAAATGATGTTTTTATGGTTGATTCCTAGACATATTGGTACATAACCTTAGACTATTTAAGAATAAAAATTACCAGCATAGAAGTAGGTACTTACACTAAAATGGTCTTCACAAACAAAAGTAGTAGTATTTGTCGAAAATCGTCTTTGTTTCGACGCATAGCTTGCAACCATAATGCCCTTCTCTTAAGTGTAGTTTGCTTGCGCCACCAGGTAAAGTAACAATTATTTTGTCTGGAGTTTTAATAGACGTTGATTTACACACTGGAACATTGCAATACTTGGAATACAAAGTTTTTCTTCGGCTTCATCCATTTTTAAAGCTTTCAGAAACAAAATTAGGTCATAAGAACTCAGAGCGTGATACACGAATAAGAACGTTAACAAATGACGTCACTCCATGGGGCAGCCATCTGTATGACGTAAAGCGCGTTTTGGCGGACTTTCAAATTTTATGATTTTTAAAGTCGTTTTAAAAGTAAAGTTTATATTTTTTTGAAAAAAGAGGCATGCAAGGTGCTAGGAGACCTGATAAAGCGTCAATTCCCAACAATAGCAAAATTTATGCTTGTACCCTATTCTGAAACACTTGTGTCAGTTTTTGAAGCAAATACTAGCAAAAGTAGCAAACCATTTTCGATAAAACCATAATGCGGAACCAATGTATATCCAATAATCAATCAAACTACGACCTTTTCCACAAGGACTCTTAATGCCGATTGGCCATCCGCGGTCCATAAACACTATAAGAATACTGCCAAATCTTAAAAGGAAAATGTCCTTCATTGACTCAAGTTTCATAAAAATAAAAAAATTGTTTTTCCCGTCGTCTTGCAGTCATTATCTCGCGAAGATAATCTTCCCATCACAACATGATTTCAAGTTTTTCAGTAAGACAACTATTTCTCAGATTCGGTTGTTACACTCAACTTCATCCGTTATTTGCTACATGTCGGCCTTGTAACGTTAATAACAATAATAATTGTGACACTTAAAATTATTTATTTTTTAAAAGTATAGTTCTTTTCACGATCTAAGAAACTGACCTGACCTGAGATGAAATAATGACATACAATAAAGCCATAAAAGTATTAGCCGTGACGTATTTATTTTGTTGGCGAATAATAAATTATTACCTGAAAACTCTAACTAAGATTTTTGGGTCGTTCATATTATACATTTTTTTTTCATTAGGTATAGTGCGGCTCGCATATCTGCACGGTAAATCCGAAAAGTTTTATGGTTTTATTGCATCTCAAGCCGAATTCAGTTTCTTAAATCTTGAAAAGAACCATAACTTCCTAAAGTTATTATTGAGTACAACATCCTATAAACACCTGGTATCTAGAGGATTATTGTATTCCAATACTCTATGTACAAATATCTTCTGTATGTTCCTTGTGGTATATTATTCATTCTTTTTTTAATTTCTATGTACAAGTTGAAATAAACTATAGTTGAAAAACCATCCATACCTAAATATTATTATGTATTATTTAATGAAACGATTTACCCTGTATAGATTTGGGGACAGGAAATGACAGATTACAACAGTACTAATGCTGTTATATCGTTGAATACCTAGTAACACTGCTAGAGGTGATTGCATCGTTTGTATAATATAGAATAGTGACGCCATAGGCGCGCGTGTAAGTGGTATCTATAAAAAAAGAGTTTTTTTATTGTTACCGTAAGATTGATTTATTTCAATGATTCATTGATTATACGTTCTTGTCCCGTGAGTCCTTAAGTAGGTAATATCCAAGTTGTAAATGTTGATATATATATATATGTATCTGTGCATTTGTTCTGTCAATTTTCTAAACAACGAATTACAGTTTGACCACAGATTATAAAGAGAACCGATACGAAAGCTTGACAGAGAACAGTAAAAAGAGAGAGATGGATAGACATACCCATTTAAATGCCCATCGTCTTATGTCGACTACGTTCGGGCTGCTTCGCGAAATTTGTCAACAGGGTTGTCAATTTGCATAATATTTCCTTCAATTTACGATCATAGGTCAAATATTTTATAAGCATTTTTTTAAGTGTGATAGTTATACAGATACAAATATTCGATAATTACTTGTTTTAAATCAATTTTATTAACTTATTAACATTAAAAGAATTATACAATTGAAAAGATTATTATGTATAAAAATCATACCATCAATATATACTTTTTTCACAAACCACATCCTTGGCAACCATGCACAATAACGGTGACGGCTAACCTAACCTAACATAATCAAAACGTCAAAACATGTTCAAAATCACTTGTAATCTGTTCTCAAAATTCATAACGCTATTTTTGTTTGTTTCATTGTTTGAAGGTGTTCAATCGGCGATATTAATTGTGTTATTTGACTAATCGATTGTGTGTTGTGCTAATATTAACAATAAATATATAGTGGTTTAGATTATTATTCTTATAAAATGGATAAACATCACGGCTGAGTGTATTGTTTATACAAATACTGTCCAAATAAATTAAATTCGGAAAGAAAAATAAAGTTCTTTCGATTTCCAAGGGATGAGAGTATTTAATTTAATATCCCGGCCTATGATAAAAGAAATTTTAAAGTTTTGGATATTAACTTTGGTGCTACAAATTATTATCAAAATAGGTGTATATTGTATTCCCTTTGAAAATAAATAAATTAAGAATTATTTGTACTTTGAAATTTGGTTGATTTTTGTAATTATTTGTGGTATCTAAAAATGTATTTATTAATTAATCTCCCAAGAGTAATGACTATTTATAACAAATCATAGGAATGTACATATAGGTATTTAATAAATACATAAATATATATTCGATTATGATTATTGTTTTAATTCATGGCGCAGTTTTAAAGATTTAGTGGAAACTTCCAAAAACTAGATCCGGCACTAGATATTGTTATTGTCCCAGAGTTAACACTGCAATTTGGTAAGAAATTCAGAAAATATTTTAAACTGGCAACATCGCGGCCATACCGAGTTAATGGTCCAAGGTCATTAACGATGGAGCTGAAAATCGTTTGATGTTTTACCGGGATTCGTATCTGTTCTCTTTATAATCTGTGGTTTGACTTTAATTAGTAATCAGTTCTGACAACCAATGGACAATATTTATAAAAATGAGGAACGACATAGCTTTTCATATCTCTTGAAAAAATAACCAACTCGTAAAACAAAGGGAGGACAATATTTATAAAAATGAGGAACGACATAGCTTACCTATGTCTCTTGAAAAAATAACCAACTCGAAAAATGAAGGGAGGACAATATTTATAAAAATGAGGAACTACATAGTTTACCTATGTCGCTTTGGAAAAAATAACCAGCTCGTAAGAGAAAGGCAGGGCAATATTTAGAAAAATGAGGAACGACATAGCTTACCTATGTAGCTTTGGAAAAAAAAAACCAGCACCAGCTCGTAAAAGAAAGGGAGGTCAACATTTAGAAAAATGAGAACCATCATAGCTTACCTATTAGTCGCGTCATTATACGCGAAAAAAGACCTTAAAAAATATTTTTTTTCGGGCAGCACCGATCGGAATGCGGTTTTCAGCATTCGCTTGCAAAAATTATTTGTACAAAAGTTACCTAGTTTTCATTTGTCCAAAATCAGAAATTGCATTGTTGCAGCCAAAAATGCATTTTTTGAGACGCCCTTCAGAAGACTTAATAACTTTGTAAGAAAGAGTCAGAACTGGCCCAGAATGGGTACCCGAGGGTTTTCTAGGTCGCTGATCACGATTATGATGTTCAAATTGACACCCTGTCCACCTGGGGCTCAGGAACGCCGACGAACGTCATCTCCGTGGAACACTCCCAGAATTCGTGCGGGGAAGGAAAAACACTTGGCGCCCGGGGGTTTTTTGGGTCGCTGAATTCAAATATGGCATCGGCGAACACCCCCCGCACACCTGGTGCGCCCCAACCTGGACGTAGACGTCCTCTCCGAGAATTTTCCTGACAAGAGTGTGAAAATCAACCCAAAAATCATTGTGGGGGAGTTTTATGGGTCGCTAAAGCAGAATTTGACGTTGAAAAACGATCCCCCGAGCACCTGGTGCACTGCAACCTGGACCTGAACATCTTCTCCTAGGCTTTTCCAGACACATTCGAAAAAGACGAACCGAAAATCGTTAAGGGGGGTTTTTTGGGCCGCTGAAGCAGAATTTGACATCCAAAACGATCCCCCGAGCAATTAGTGCACCGCAACCTGGACCTGAATGTCTTCTCCGAGGTTTTTCCAGACACATTCGAAAAAGACGAACCGAAAATCGTGAAGGGGGGTTTTTTGGGTCACTAAAGCAGAATTTGACATCGAAAACGATCATCCGAGCACCTGGTGCACCGTAACCTCGACCTGAACGTCTTCTCCGAGGCTTTTCCAGATATATTCGAAAAAGACGAACCGAAAATCGTTAAGGGGGGTTTTTTGGATCGCTAAAGCAGAATTTGACATCGAAAACGATCCCCGAGCACCTAGTGCACCGCAACCTGGACCTGAACGTCTTCTCCGATGGTTTTACAGATACAACCGCAAAAAACTCTGCGAAATCGTCCCATAATTTGATACATTCATCCATGCTTAACTCCCCCTGGGGCCCTCGAAAAAGTTCATCCAGTCCTGTATGAATGACGAGAATAATCTCCGGCTAGATCTCCAAACCTGTATCTATGCTCCAAACTTTGCCGAGCGGACTTTTCTCCTAACGCTCAAAACGCTTTTGTGTAAGTATACACAGATGCTTTCTCCTAAGTCCAGGCCCCGCCCACCAACGCATGGAACGAGCAGCTGGCGGCAGTAAAAAACCGGTCGAGGTTGCGGTGCACCAGGTGCTCGGGGGATCGTTTTCGATGTCAAATTCTGCTTTAGCGACCCAAAAACCCCCCTTAACGATTATCGGTTCATCTTTTTCGAATGTGTCTGGAAAAACCTCGTAGAAGACATTCCGGTCCAGGTTGCGGTGCACTAGGTGCTCGGGGGATCGTTTTGGATGTCAAATTCTGCTTCAGCGACCCACAAAACCCCCCTTAACGATTTTCGGTTCGTCTTTTTCGAATGTGTCAGAAAAATTCTCGGAGAGGACGTCTACGTCCAGGTTGGGACGCACCAGGTGTGTGGGGGGTGCTCGACGATGCCATATTTGCATTCAGCGACCCAAAAAACCCCCCTTAACGATTTTCGGTTCGTCTTTTTCGAATGTGTCTGGATAAGCCTAGGAGAAGATGTTCAGGTCCAGGTTGCAGTGCACCAGGTGCTCGGGGGATCGTTTTTCAACGTCAAATTCTGCTTTAGCGACCCATAAAACTCCCCCACAATGATTTTTGGGTTGTTTTTCACACTCTTGTCAGGAAAATTCTCGGAGAGGACGTCTACGTCCAGGTTGGGGCGCACCAGGTGTGCGGGGGGTGTTCGCCGATGCCATATTTGAATTCAGTGACCCAAAAAACCTCCGGGCACCAAGTGTTTTTCCTTCCCCGCACGAATTCTGGGAGTATTCCATGGAGATGACGTTCGTCGGCGTTCCTGAGCCCCAGGTGGTCAGGGTGTCAATTTGAACATCATAATCGTGATCAGCGACCTCGAAAACCCCCGAGTACCCATTCTGGGCCAGTTCTGACTCTTTCTTACAAAGTTATTAAGTTGTCCGAAGGGTGTCTCAAAAAATGCATTTTTGGCTGCTACAATGCAATTTCTGATTTTGGACAAATGAAAACTAGGTAACTTTTTTACAAATAATTTTTGCAAGCGAATGCCGAAAACCGCATTCCGATCTGTGCTGCTCGAAAAAAAATTTTTCTTTCGCGTATAGTGACGCGACTATATGTCTTTTGAAAAGTTAAGCAATTTAGGCTGAAAGTTACCCCTCGTAGATGGAAGTTTAGCTCCCATGGCGGGAAGATTACCCCAGCCCGTAAAAAATATAATCAATTGGTCAAAAAGTCAACAGCCGACGGAAAATATTCCCAACCGGTTTACAGGAAGTTTTCTACCGTCTGCACCCTGCCAGAAGTTTGTCTAAACTAGCAAACTGCAGTAATAAAATTATACGAGCAGGAACAAATCATATAAAGTAATACCTACCAACCAACCAAATTGTGGACGGAATTCTGACAAAAATAAACTTTAATCCACTGTTGAGCGAAATTTAATCATGAAACATGAGTTGTCCGCCGTTTGGCGACTGAAAGCATATATAACTTCGACGCGCTTGCGTAAATTAGGACATTTTCGGCGGATTTATAGATATTATGTCATATGAACATCCGCCCCAATTATGAATTTAAAAATAGAATTCCGCCCGCGGAGCTCTAGCCACACTGTTTTTAAAAAGGTTTATTTAATTAGCACATTACCATCGCTTACGTTGGATAAGTCAACCGTCGTGGAAAGCTCTAAACGAATTAACAAACCAAAACAAAATTTTTTATATACCAACAAATAATGTATTTGTTATAAATTTTTATTAGGTTCGTCAGTCAAATGCAGCTTGCCAAAGTGGAGATTTCGCAACAGCAGTGGTCCTTTACACAGATGCCCTTCAGTTAGATCCCACAAACCATATTTTATATTCCAATAGATCAGCGGCAAAACTGAAACAAGGTTTATTTGCTCAGGCTCTGCAAGATGCCATCACTGCTAGGGATCTGTGTCCTACATGGCCCAAGGCATATTACAGGTTAGTTTTTATTAATTGTTATGGCGAGAACCCACCAAACAGGACTAGTCCGATGTAACGATTATACACCCTACAGGATTGCTTATTTCCATTTAACTTTGTGTTCGCCTCGCTCGGACGAATACGTCATCACTGGACCTAATCTTTTTAATTTTATGGTTAATCGTGTGTTTTGACATTATTTTATTCGTTTTTTCAATTTTGAAGGTGTTGTTTATTGATAAAAGTGGTAAGTAAACTTCTCTAATAATTGTCAATCAAGAAACTCTATAAATGCGAAGCACGTTATTTTTCAGTGAAAATACAAAATTTTTGGACTCGAGTTTCAATGTATACATTTCAAATACTAAAGGTGGATTCATGGAAGCAAAAATAAAAATTAATTAAAACAGAACAGAGAACAATGTAAAATGCAATGTAAATGATCATGCAAAAAAATGAGAAATTAAGATATAAGCTAAAACTAAAAAGAATGCCTTAGTTTCTCAGTTTCTGGCATAAACATCTACATTACATTACATGATTTTATATGTTCTTAGTTCTGTTATAAAGTAATCTAAGTTTTAATTTTTGCTTGTATGAATCCTTCTTTGTAAACTTCGAACAATTATTAGGATTAATGATAAAATTATCAATCCCAGAAAAAAAACTATTGGAGAGAAAAAGTGTGAGTACGATAAGAGATGATAGAGGTTTTAAAAAAATTGAAAAAAATTATTCATTAATAAATTTTTTAGCATTTTAGCATAAGGCGTCTTGTTATTTTCCCCATAAGAAAAAAAATATATTATAATGCTGAGTTTACCCATCAATTAACCCATAAACACAGATCGTAGATTTGCTTCTCT
The DNA here is from genome assembly GCA_910591695.1 of Galerucella pusilla. Classification (NCBI taxonomy): domain Eukaryota; kingdom Metazoa; phylum Arthropoda; class Insecta; order Coleoptera; family Chrysomelidae; genus Galerucella; species Galerucella pusilla. The sequence goes on along the minus strand of CAJUYI010000287.1, from coordinate 150,010 downwards.
TTCTGTGCAAAATAAATTATAAACAAGTTTCTTCAATTCAAAGTTATTGTTTCAATCGTTAATTTATATTTTATAACTACTTATACTACTAAATATAATTTTTTAAATAACATATCACCAAAAAAAAATTATTTTTTGCAAATACACAAGAAAACGTGAAAAGTATTAACGAGGTCCACTGGTGACGTAAGCAAGCTCCCACTCACCGACGAAAGATTTAAGCGAATAAGCAATCCTGTAGGGTGTATAATCGTTGATACCGGTGGCACAAATTGCCAGAACTGTCAAACTGTCAGAAACGATCAAAGAATAACTGGTCATAGCAAATAACGAGTTTACTTTCGCGTAACTCCTATCACTGATTGCAATGACCGACTATATTCTCTGGCAGCTTTCGACAAAATGCTTTTACTATGGGCGTTTTCGGAAACTTACTCCGGCTCACTAACTCGATCCAGAGAGGTCACGTGATGAATCACTCCGATAACCTACCCGGGAACTGTAGTTTACGAACTAGTCTCCATGCTAATAGGTTTCGTTTTTGATCTGACAGCTAACGTCATAACAAAACATACATCTCTTCTTCAACTTCGAAAAAAAAATCAAATGCCAACGCCGTTAATGTAGCAAAGCCACTTTTTTTCATGTTTGATAAAAGCAATATATTTAGTTACCACCAAAATAATTAGGTTATGATATATTACCCTTCAGTAATGCGCATGCGGTGCCTATAGCGTCTCTACCGACCTACCTCTCGAGGTGGGTTACGAAAAATGAACCTGGGTCAGTCATCCAGTCAACAACTCGGAAGTTTCCGAACACAGGTAGGCAACTCGGGTTAGGTAAACGAACTTGCAGGTTGGGGATCGTGTCAACCCGAGTAAGTTTCCGAAAACGCCTTATGATACTATCCTTATTAGCTGTTGTAGAGCTGTATCGGTTTATTTAGAGAAATTTAAGTGAAGGCATGTACCTCATCTTTATCTTCAGCATACAAACCAACCATTTCAAATAAGTTGGAGGCTTTAAGCATCATGCATATTATTCCACTCTTTTACACCATATACCTAATTTAAATGAATATATTAGGAGTAATCGCAAAATAATTACAGACGCCAGAATAAAATCCAAGCGTCACGCACCCTTCCCCCACACCGTCCCTTCGATTGACTAAATTCCATAAGCGTACTTAATATTAAAATAAAAACTCGTCATACTCCGTTGCTTGAATAAAATAAGCCAAAAGAAAAACAATCAATGGGCTCATTTACATTTTTTTTATTTCACCATCAGGAAGAGCACATCATTTTGAGGCTCTGTGCAAAAAATTAGACGTCAGCGAGACTCCTAAGGCGCCTAAAAAAATTATAAACATTAAACAGCGCTCCTCTCCGAATTTCAGGCGTGACGTCATCGCATATGAAATCTCTCGTTCAGAGAGGGGATACCGCGTTGTTTGTGTATTTTTAGGATTTCATTTTCAGAATCGTTATAAATTACCTTATAAAATACGTTATGAATCCATATTGAGAGGGTTATTGAAAACCACACGCTTGTATTAATCTAAATTTATAAAAAAATATTGTTCTTATAGCTTGGGTATTATTAATGTTCAAAATTATTTAATAAAATAATGGGTCAGTTCTTCACAAATTAAATTTTATTAAATACTGCTTTTTTCCAAAAAACGGGTAATCTTTTTCAGTAGATCATCAACAAAACTGACGTATATACTGCATGTTTTATTTGTTTCAAAGTCCGGATCACCTATAACAAATGTCGCTTTTTTTACCAGTGAGGTGCATGTGCATTTGAATCCGATGTAAACATTTGGAACCAATATTACCTGCTTCATCAAAATAAGTTTTTCTTGCTCTTTTCAACATTCGTGATTTAATTTCCACTACACATTCATCATAAATAGCATTTGGAGAATCTCCTTTAATTGGGCAATCTGCAGTTATAGAAATTGCAATTTTTCACTGAGTAACCTGTAGCGTTATCTCCGTAACATTGTCCACCAGACCAGGAATAAAATAAAACATCTGGAATCACCCTGTATATCATTTGAGAGAGCATGTATTCATGAAAATATTGACATTTTTAATCTTTCTGACCCAAAAAATCGCTAAAAGCGATGTGTAACATAGTATAAAATTATAATATAATAAACTCGTGTTTTTGATTCAAAAACTCCACTACTACCGTAATAATTTAATTTTTAATATCTTGACAAGAGATGATACAGTAAACTATTCCTTATATGGGGCGAAGCTACCTATCCGACACAGAAATAGAAAAAAAGTATTGTTCACGTCAATATTTTAATATTACTTGGTTGGTAAATCATGTATTGGTTTTGCAAGAGTCACGAAGATTTATTACTCTCAAGCATTGCAGATTGAACAATATATTTTGATTTGTGGAACTAGTTGAGTAAAATCTTATATTTATGTTGCGGAATCTAAATTTATTGATTATATTGCATTATTATGGAAATATTTTTCGTAGTAATAAAACTTTGATATATTCAGAGATTCAAATGTAAATAACATTAATTGATTCTATTTATTCTCAGTTTAAACTGTATCTTGTTAAACTTCATAAAAAATTACCTATATATTTTCAAAATAACTAGTTGAAACTGAATTTTCGTAAATGTTTTGAAGCTATTTAAATTATCCAGTTTAAAATGTAAATTTTGTCGAAGGCAATTTATTTAGACTTCAATTCTTAGTCTAATTATTTTCCAAGCTATTGTAGTAGTTCCAAGCAAGCTTACAGCATTTTTAGTAATTTATTTGTTTCTAGACAAGGTGTTGCTTTGCAATGCCTGGGCAGACACGGAGACGCCTTGGCAGCTTTTAGTCAAGGATTGGCCCAAGATCCAACATCCCAACAACTACTTTCCGGTTTGGTCGAAGCTTCTATAAAATCCCCGCTAAGACATAACCTGGAACCTACCCTAGAGCAATTGGAGGTTATGAAATTAGACCAGAGTCCGTTCGTTCTTATTTCTGTAGTGGGACAAGTACGTAATATCAGATTTTTTAAGAGATCAGTAATTTTTTTATGTTATCTTTTATAGGAACTTTTAGCAGCGGGTTTGTATCATTCGGCCGTTACAGTTTTGGAGTCGGCTCTAAGAATAGGTTCGTGCTCTTTAAAATTGCGCGGATCTGTCTTTAGTGCCTTGAGTTCGGCACACTGGGCTTTGAACCAATTGGATCAAGCAATAGGGTAAGGTTACTTTCAAACCACAATTTATATAAAAGTAAAAGAGGCAGTCACGTAGCTATAGCTTTACATGGGGAGGGTTTTGGTTTTTTTCATCTGATAGGTTTAGAAGAGGAAAGCTTTATTGAAGGCGCCGCCTAAGGCAAAAAAAATCGAGTGTCACGACCTAAAGCAATTTTTCAAGTTCAAGAAATAATCTTGAGTTTTTTTTTAATTATTTGTTTGACTTGGCTACATCTAAAAGTATTTTTAAACATCGTTTCTCGTTTTGCCCCCTTCTGCTGACATGGTTATAACCATGTATATATATTTTTTAAAGGCACCACCTCAGCCTCTTGGGCTTATTGTGGATTCCCCTAACATTCTGACTACAGGCTATTCAGCCAATCTTTTCCCTGTATTAGCTCATACAGGTTCTTTACTGGTTGGTTGTAGAAGTCTTCTGGAGTCATTTGGGGTCTTCCATTTAGTTTTTGCCTCCTGTGGTCCAGCGTCTCACAGTTGCATAATATGTGCAGAGCTGTTTCAGTGTCCTTTTGCATCTCCTGCATGCGAGGTCTCCGTTATACAGCCCTATTTTGTTCAGGTGCTCCTTTGTGGAAAGTGTCCCGTAAGTAGCCCCGTTATGTTGCGTAGTATACTTCCAGATTTTTATGGATTTTTCTTTTACCCACCCTTTCAACCATGACCTAGTGGAGCATCTGAGGATGCTCACAGATGGTTCGGGTCCGTTCATCAGTGTTGACGATCCTGCTCTTGCAAGTTCGTCAGCTTTTTTATTGCCAGCGATTCCTTTGTGACTTGGGACCCACTCCAGTGTTACACTGTTCCGAGTCGCCAGTCTTCTAAGTTCTTCGCCGCATTCCCATACCAGCCGAGATGTTACCTGTATATTAATTTGGGAGCACCTATTTTAAAAAGTGATAGATGATTGAAAATTGAAGCTTTTATTAAAATAGAAAATAAATCTCACAAAAGTAAATTTAACCTATTCAGCTAAATTATTCACAATTGTTGAGGAATCTATTCCTATTGCCACATCCCGATGAATACTCATATTGCGGCACTCAATATTCTGTGGATATTTCAAGCGTCTACCGGTTGCCATTCTCAATATGGAGCAAAAAAAATACTTTTGTTGTATTTTTATATCTATATATCTGTTTTTATTATTTGCTATTATAGCGGTAACAAAAATACACATCATCTGTGACCCTTTCAACTGTCTAACTATCACGGTTTATGGGATACAGCCTGGTGACAGGTGGACGGACATTGATGTGTTAGTAATAGGGTCCGTATTCACCTTTTGGAGACAGAACCTTGAAAAATAGAAATAATAGAATACAGGGCTCACCGCTACCTATGTAAAGCATGATTATTTAAGCTAACTACTAAGTTTCCAGTGTTAGTTTGACATAAACTTAAACACTCATCGTCTTGTCTAATGAAGCAGCGTGTCTCATGTTTGTTCCTTTTTAAAAATAATTGAATTATTATAATGTCAGTATTTAGCACGTTTCCCACTAATTCGTATTACAATATTTGAGACCAGACCTGAATAAACGTACTCTATTTTGATGATTCTAGATTTATGCAGCAAGATCTAGCTATAGCTAAAAGTTTAGGTGATACAGCTGGAGAATGCAGAGCTCATGGGAATTTAGGATCAGCTTATTTCAGCCAAGGCTCTTACAAGGAAGCTTTGACTGCACACAGATACCAGCTTGTTTTAGCAATGAAATGCAAAGTGAGTATCATCTTTATATCGTTTTTTTAGAAAATTACTTTAAGTCGTTTTTTATTCCCTGACTCCGCCTTTCCTGTCATTAATTCCTTACATTTATTCTACACCCATTTCTCTTTCGCTTCTTCAAATCATCGTCTCAGTCTTTCTTTATTCTGTATTTTATTTCTTTCCGCTGCTGGTAGAAACTTTAACGTTTACCATTGGTAAGCTTACAACTTTTTAACTCTATCAATACAGTCAATTGCAATGTATTTTATTTCCAGGATACACAAGCTGCAGCCGCTGCTCTAACATCATTAGGTCACGTGTACACTGCCATCGGTGATTATCCAAATGCTCTAGCTTCTCACAAACAATGCGTTCAATTGGTTAAGCAAATGGGCGATAAGCTGCAAGAAGCTAGAGAAATTGGTAACGTAGGAGCAGTTTACTTAGCAATGGGAGATTTCGATTCAGCTGTTGATTGCCATACTCAACATTTAAGGATTGCAAGAAGACTTGGGAACCAAGTAAGATTTAATTTTACTTATCATTACAATAAATATATACAGAGCTCGGCAAAAGTCCGGGACCGGACTAGTATTGAAGAAAATATAAAATTTTTGAAAAATCTTTTTGTACCACAAATTTTACTTCAGCTTAAACTCTAATTTGAAAATATTTTAAAATATACAGGGTGTTCCAGTTTTGCGTACCGAACTAATTTTTTTTCTGCAACTGGTTTTTTGGCTATCTAATGGCAGATTTAAAAACAAAACGTTTGAAGCCTTCAGAAAATATAGGGTTTTGCTATCCTATACCGAGTGGTTGAAAAGATAGGTACTACTACTACTACTACAGAATGTGCAGGCGAGCCTTGACCCAGCCAAACTAAAGTCATGGTTCCGGCACTGAGGCCACTGGCGGTCCCATTGTGCCATTCCTGCTACCTAGACATCCATGAAGCCGAGCTCTTCAATAAAGGCCACAACCTTTTTCAGTGGATGCCTGCTTGTGTCTCCAGGAGCCATGACAGGGACTCCGAAGATTCGTAATACAGCCCAGTGGGACACTCTAAGAGAACATGGACTGACGTTTCATCAGTCATGCCGCAACCCCTACATAGGGAACTTTCCTCTACTCCTAGATTGTAGAGATGCTTCCTCATACAGCAGTGCCCTGTTAGGAGTCCTGCTATCTTTCTTAGCCTACTCCTTGGTAGTTCAGTGGCTGCCCTGGCGTGTCCATCAGTCCATCCCTTCAGTAGAAGTTTGGATTGTCTAGGACCCTGCAGAGACTGCAGAGACAATTCCTCGCCTCCTCCACTTCCACAGAAATATCACTATCCACTTTAGAGAGAAAAAAACAAAAAAGTTTCAAGCAATACGACATTGGCTTACAATTTGAGCATTTACTATAGTAAAGAAGATCTTGCAGCTTTCGCGTTTCGTGAAATGGAGTTTATTAGGTACTTTTAGTTGTTTGTTGTTAGTTTCGTTTTCATTTATGTTGTATTTTGATTAAACCAATTTAAATTGAACCAATTTTTTTCAACATCACTCGTCTTGTTTGAACATTTTGGGTTTTTTGTTATTTCATAAAATGTCTCTAAGTGGATAGTGATTTTTCTGTGAAAGTGGATATATCTTTTTTTGTATAGGATAGCAAAACCCTATATTATCTGAAGGCTTAAAGCGTGATCTTTTCAAATCTGCCATTAGATAATCAAAGATCCACTTGAAGAAAAATTAGTTCGGTACGCAAAACATTTAAAATATTTTCAAATTATAGTTTAAGTTGCAGTAAAGTTTGTGGTATAAATTCGTCATTACTTGTACGGTCCCGGACTTTTGCCGAGCTTTGTATAATGTATAATACTGAACATGTCTTTATTTTTCTGTATAAGCTCAATATACTTATTTTTACGACATTTCTTATAATTTTATACCATCCCTTTAATGAGATTTCGGTAAAAACACGTCAATGGTTGCTGCCACGACTTCTTCATTGGATGAAAAATGCTTCCCACTAATTAAATGTTTTGGGCTTTCGAAAAGATATATTAATCGGTGGGAAAATATCTGGTGAATAGGGTGGATGCTAAAGCAATTTATACTTTAATTACTTGAGTTGCTTGGCCACGTAAGAATTTTTGTTTTCAGTTGATCTGAAAGGCTGCTATAATATTTGAAGTTAATAGAACAGTATAGAAACGAACCAGTAGTATAACTCTTATAAATTTCATTCATAAATTGTCAGAGCTTTTGATGACCTTGAACGGATCGCTTTACGATTCATTTTACCATAGGCGTAGGTGGCATAAGTTCTAAAATGACTTGAACGTGTTAAATTTTTTTTTTTAAATATTGTAGAACAGTACACTGATGAGTGTCTTATACAAAATATTTATTGGTTTTTCCAAATTACAATTTTCATTTTGTCATGATTTTTAAAATTTTTATTGACAAACAATGAAGAAACGTTTTATTAAATATTTTATTGGAAAATCAACACAAGGATGTACAAACTCTGTTGTTTGACTAATATTTATAAGTGATTCAACAATATTATCTTCCGTAGCAACTTTCTCAAAATTCATTTGGAATAATGTTTTTAATAATGAGATGTATTGTACAAAATTTTCATGCGGCATATTCAAGTTTCCAAAAGTATCCTTATTCGTATTTTTATAAGCTCTAAGGTAACAGTATAAAGACGAATCGTCTAAATTCTGATACGCTTGTGAATACGTCTCACTACGCTGCATGTATGAATTTCCGAACATTATTTAATTATTCTTTTTTCTCTTATTCTTTTGGGAATAAATCAATAAAATTATTTTATTAATTTTATTACTAGTTAATCTTGACAACGGTATCTGGAACGCTACCGAAACGTCGAAATAAAAAAAAAAGGTAGAACGTGTCGCGGGACACACGGTAGGAACTTTAGTTCCTTTTAAGCAAAAGTTATGTAATACATCTGACGTTATAGATAAACAATTTGCATATTCTTTGGTGGTTGAGTAGTAAGCACACCAGACACTCACGCGGTAGACCCGGGTTCGATTCCCTGCGTGGAATTTTTTTTATTGTTAATTTTATTTTTAAATAATCATTCTGCTTGATATTAATAACGACAACAGGTAGACGTTTGAAATATTTAGCAGAATATTCATTATTATAGATAATAGTACACGGTACCCTCCATGAGGGAGTCCGACTGGCAACATCTATTTATAACAGCATGGTATATTTAAAAAAGGAAACCGTAGCATTATACAAATTGGACATTCGTTTACCACAAAATTAGTGGAAACATAAAATTGAATTGTTAAATTTTTAATTTGAAGTTATAGTACAGTTTATAGAAATTTTTATTTTCTAGATTTTTTCCTAAGTGGGTCGTAGAAAAAATATGCTGCTCGACTCGTGTGGATTGTCCATATCGCACTTGAACGTCCTCGTGCGATATGGCCATCATATCCACACTAGTTGCACAAACTACAATTTCTTTCAAAATATGCCCTTTTACATTTAAAAACTACCTGCCAAATGTCAAATCAATTTATCCATCCATTTTAAAGTTATCGAATTAAAACATTCAAGTTTTCAAAATTTCAACACCCTGTATTTCGAAAAGTAGCTAGACCCCTTAATCGCGCAAAAAAAATTATGGAAATAATAGTAAAAATTTATCCGAACAAATTCAAGTAGATCACTAGCACTGCAAATACCAGCTTTGCATGAATTTCAATATAGCATCGGTGGTTCAGTGGTTAGAATGCTCGCATTGCACGCGGGCGGCCCGGGTTCAAATCCGAGCAGGAGCATATTTATTATTATGAATCGCTGCTTCGTAAACGAGAGAGAGACTAAGGAGGCACAAGCACGCAAAAGCAAGGCACATAACGAAGCAATGTAACATAACGTAGTGTAACGTAACGCGTAACGGTCAGATCTTTTGCGTCGCGACCCCTGGTCGCTCAAACATAACCTGGCGTAAAGAACTAAAGTTCCAATAAAAAACAATATTGTGGTTTGATTCCCAGAAGAATAAGAGAAAAAAGAATAAGTAATTCCACAAGGAACTTACAGAAGATATTATTTAATTAAATAACCACAAAAGTAGCGAACAAAATTCTTTTCCAATAAATCATTTGTCTGAAAGTCTTTAGGCATTGCAGTATTTGATGAAAGAAATATTGTTGGAATAGCCTTTTTTGAACCATGTGTGGTTTAAAATGAGCACCACTTAAACGATGACTACTATTGTATAGAGTTTCTATTTTTGGCATCGAGTTAGGCCTATCGCATGCTTCGAGCCAAACTTTAGCTCTGAAACAAAAACAACAAATTAAATCAATGCATGAAACTAAGGCTCATAAATGTAATATGAAGATCAAATAATAAAGTATTATACTTTTCGTATGAAAATAAAAACAGTTTCTCACTCTTCTGAATCCTTCGGAAAACGGTTTAATCACAATTATAATATTTATTGTTACATCGCCACGAACTACACACACACTACCCGATTTCTTCTTTTTAATGGTATCCATTGCAAAAAATGCTTATTAACTATAAAAATAATACCAAAACCCCGTAAAAATATAAGCTGTAATAAATAATTTTATTCGCAAATTCACCACTGGCACTTTAGTTGGATCGCAGCACAGCACTGGCCGCCGAATGAGGTACTCATCCGAACGACGTTGTAGGTCACAGAGAGCTCGGCAGTGTAACGTCACGAGATAACATACTGGTTCGTTCCTATACTGTGTTAATAGCTTCACATTTCTTGAGATATCTTTTGTAGGTAATTGTAATTGTAGGTAATTGATTATTGCAAATTTCTCTTTCAAACATTGATAAGCAAATTTGACTATAGTCAGCTGAAATTCTAGTTACACATTCACCCGTATTTAGTTGTGTTAAGCACTTTCTTTGATTTTTCGTCTATTATTATTGGTCCTACATGGTCCTACTATTGGGCTCTTTCAAATCATGTGCGCCGAATTCCATTGAATATAATGCCCCTCTTCCCAAGCATGTTTCCATCCCAAAAACTGATGACATACCTACTATAACCTTCTTTGCTAGTCGTATGTGCTTTTTGCTCGGTTTTAAAACGGAACAATTTCAGTCTACTGTAATTGTTTTTGCTTCAATCTAGTTTCCTTTTATGTTAAATGCGCTAACGTCTACTTTGAACGTGATCTAATTTGCTTCCGACCGATAAATGGCATGATAAACTTTTCAATAAACCATAGATATGAGGAAAATTTCTTCTCTACATCTATCAGAGATAACTATAAAAGTAAAAACAAATTTTCATATTCATTTGTCTTATTATATGTATCTAGAACGAATTAAATTTTTCAGGTGGAAGAAGCTCGAGCATATAGCAACTTGGGCTCTAGTCATCATTATAAGCGAAATTTTTCACAAGCTATTGTTTATCACGAAAAAGTATTGCATTTAGCTCAAGCGATTGGAGACAAGTAAGTAACTTAGCAATACAATGACTTTATCTTCAATCTGTTATTCCCAAGTACTTTTATAACTGTCTAGTAACGAAAGTTCAGCTCTAAATAAAAAAAGGAATTTTTCCAGCTTCTCCTATTACTCAATCAGTTGACCTATCGCTGACATATAATATGGGTATTATTTGGAAGATCTTCGGACGAGGTTTAAAATTACATTTACTTTGCTTATAGTTGAGTGGTGAACTAAAAGACAGAATTATAAGATAAATTCAGTCACTTATTCTTGCAATAGTTGTTATATCTTGATGACTATTGGATATTTCTCACTTTTCACTAATTAATTCGAAAGAATTTATCCCAAATCTGATCATTTTCAAGTGGGGGCACGTCGGGATTATTTATATTTGACGTTTAGCTGTCATAGCCTATCAGGATCAAGAGCCGAACTTGACTAGACTTTCTGATTGCTTGATTTGACAAGTGCGTAAAATAGTCAATGTCAGTCAATAATAGTCGAAGTAAGAGGGAAGAACACAAGCACGTGCTTGCCAATAGCAAGTCAGATTTTCACCAATTGAGCTCGTTCCCAGGACGCGCTATTATGGCTTGAAGAAAATCCATAATATATTTGGAAAAGTGTTTACCTTTTAATATTAGACAAAATTCAATGAAACCAGCATATTAAATAACTAACCTTTTATTGATATACATATAGATTCAAAAGTTTTGCATCATCCTAAATCTCCGGAAAAAAAAATGTGTTCATTATAAATGGATCAGAGATTAATCAAATAATTAGTTTCGATTAAAAAAACGCGTATATTTGTCAAAAACTTTTATTATCCAATAATAAACTTGCTTTAAACATAAAAAGTATTCTTAGAAATTAAATAAATTAAATACAAATTGATTCTTTAAAGAAAAGGTTAACTGAGAACCTGCATGAGAACTTTTAATAAAGAGTATTTCCACCTCTAGAATTTATGCAAGCTTGAAGTCGCCCGCCCATGCTGTTTACCAAATTATTGATATTCTGTTGAGGAATATTTCGCCATTCTTCTTGGGCCGCATGAACAAGCTCTTGTACACTCCTGGGTGGATTTCTGCGTGCTGCCACTGCCCTGGCAAGCATGTCCCAAGCATGTTCTATGGGATTCATGTCAGGAGATAGGGCAGGCTAGTTCAAACGTTTGATCCCTTCAGTTTCAAGATACTCATTTACAGCTCTGGTCCGCTGCGCGCCATAGTCTCACGTGAGGATGTAGAATCTCTCTGAGATACCTATCACCAGTCATCGTTCCCCCCACATGAATTAATTCTGTGCGATTATTTAACATGATACCAGCCCAAAACATAGAACTTCCTCCTTTGAAGGGCGGCACGGGGCGAGCATGGGCAAGCTGAGCAACTCTCGTTGGATCCCGCCACACACGTATCTTGTACCAAACAAATCCTTGTCTCGTCGGAAAAAAACACCGAATTCCAAAATTCTTCATGCAAGGCCGCGTGTTCTTGAGCCCACTGTAGTCGGCGAACTCTGTGCTCAGGTTGTAGTCTGGGCACTCTTATTGGTCGGCGACACCTCAAACCTGTCGCAAGTATTCGTCTTCGTAATGTCGAGATCGATACTTGAACTCCCAACGCATGTCTCATATCACTTTGGAGTGCTGGTATTGCCATGGTCGGGTTTCTTCGGATAGTTAAGTGGATATAGCGGTTCTGCTGCTGATTAGTAGCACGCCTTCTACCGCTTCTAGGTCTATCACGAAGAGAATTGGTCTGGAGATACCGGTTCCATACACGAGACACATCACTTTGCCAAACGCCAACTCTGTTTGCCACGAACCTTTGAGAATGACCTTCTTCAACTAAAGCCACTATTCTTGCACGGTCAATCTCACTTATGACTTGACGATTCATGTTTGCACTTAAAATCGTAAAAATCAAATTGTTAGCGCAAAAAAATTCCTTCGCATCCGAAGAAGGTGATGCAAAACTTTTGAATCTATGTGTATTACTGATAATTAAAAGTCTATTTTCTAATTATTATTAATACATACTTAGCACTTTAGCTTCTTTATAGCTCAACGTCGAATGTTTTTAGCCGCACTCCTTTATTAGCTTCAGATAAGTTTGCCAAACTATAGTTAGAGAAGCGGTAAATATTAAGCTCAAACAAGTTCCTTAAAGTCGTAATACTAAAAACTTATTACCATTTTCATATTTTGTATAACATTTTTCTTTGTTTTTAGATCTGTAGAATCTCGAGCTCATGCTGGACTTGGTCACGCTGCTAGATGTGCTGGTGACTTTGTCCAAGCTAAACAATGGCATGAACGACAACTGGATGTCGCTCTAGTTACTAGAGATAAAGTTGGCGAAGGACGGGCCTGCTCAAATTTAGGAATTGTTTACCAACTACTTGGTACGTATATTTTTACCAACCTTATGCAGTCTAACCCTGATTTAAGCACAACCCCATATTTCCTATAAATGTTCAATAACAACCTTTATCTCAATGCAGTACGATGATAACATTACCTCAAATTAATAAAATTTCGACGGTTTTTGTTTATTTTATTTATTTATCTCTATTATTAGTGGAGTAAGATAAAGAAGAGACGATTTTTGACACTGAATACAGCTTACACTAACATCTGTTTGTTTGTAAAATATTTCGTATATTTTGAGTACAGCTGTACCTAATATCCAATAAACATCTGGTTGTTGAAGGATTATTACATTCCACACTTCTATGCCCTTTTTGAAATAAACTATGGTATTTTTTTATTATAGGCGAGTACGATGCAGCTTTGAAATTACACCAAGCTCATTTGGCAATAGCAAGAAATCTCCAAGATCGAGCTGGGATGGGTCGAGCGTATGGAAACATTGGAAATGCTTACTCAGCAGCTGGTTTCTACGAGTCTGCCATCAAGTATCACAAACAAGAACTGACTATAAGCAAAGAGGTACACGATAGAAGTTCAGAAGCTAGTACTCATGGAAATCTGGCGGTAGCTTACCAAGCTTTGGGTGCTCATGATATGGCGTTGTTACATTACAGAGCTCACTTAGGTAATATATTAGCCTGAAGATGAAATTATGAGAGAGTAGTAGGAACACGCTATATTTTATTTCCGTTTTTATTTATCTGGATGTTCAGTTTCAATGATCATCAAACTACCTACAATTCGAAAAAACATAGAAAATTTCAAACTAACTCACTTTCATTACAATAATATGGAATCCCTTTACTTTCCAGGAATCGCCAGGGATCTTAAAGATGCTGTCGGTGAAGCTTGCGCTCTACTCAATCTCGCCAATTGTCTAAGTTCCCGTTCTGAATTCACAGAAGCCATTCCATTCTACGAACAATACTTAATGATATCTCAAGAACTTTCCGACGTTGAAGGAGAAGCCAAAGCATGCCATTTTTTAGGTGAAGTATTACAAATATTTTTGTACTATTTAATTTATTATTCTATGATTGTATTTCAGGTTACGCTCATTATTGTATAGGACATTATAAAGAAGCTGTTCGATATTACGATCAAGACTTAGCATTAGCCAAAGATTTACAGGACAAGATGAATATGGGTCGGGCTTATTGTAATTTAGGATTGGCTCATTTAGCTCTTGGACAATTAGACACCTCTTTGGAATGTCAAAAGTATTTTTTGGCGATTGCTCATATGACCAATAACCTCGCAGGTAAATATTGAGTAGAAAGGGTGTTTTAAAGTCACCCTACCTCTCCGTAACTTTTGGCCACCACCCCTCTTCGCCGTCGTTTTCCCCCGCTTTTGGACACTTACTTAAATAGCCAGTTAAAATACATACATACATGCATTGTGTGAAACTGATGTCATCTATCAATATGGGTAGCTCAACTAGATTTTTCATAGCATTTATACCCAACAAAAGTTTTTGTCAACATCAACAATGTAAAATGTTTCAGAGACATAATGTTTTCCATATTAAATAAAATCTAAGTATAATATTTGCATTTCAGGAAAATTTAGGGCACTTGGTAACATCGGAGATGTACTGATTAAGCTAGAAGAGCCAGAAGAAGCTATCAAGATGTTCCATAGACAGTTAGCACTAGCTAGAAGTAGTCGAGACCGAAGTATGGAAGCAGCAGCTTGTGGAGCCTTGGGAACATCTCATAGATTAATAAAAAAATTCGACAAAGCTTTAGGTATTTATTAATACTTAACAACTGAAACTTCTTATCTTTACCATATTTATTTCAGGATATCATACACAAGAATTAACTCTTCGCCAAGAAATGTCAGAGTTATCCGGAGAATGCCGAGCCCACGGACATTTAGGTGCAGTACACATGGCATTGGGTAATTATACTCATGCTGTCAAATGCTACCAAGAACAGTTAGAGCGAGCTCAAGAGCTTCAAGATTGTGCTGTTGAAGCACAAGCATATGGAAACTTAGGCATTGCACGGTATGTCAATTCATATAACTTTTTTTATTACATTATTTGGACCCGTATTGATATCTTGTTCCTGTGATTATAATTATTACAAATTTATATTGTAGACTAAATATGGGACATTATGAAGACGCTATTGGTTATTTTGAACAGCAGTTGGCTACTTTGGAAAGATTGAGTACTCCAACAGCACAACTAGATAAAGGTAGAGCTTTCGGTAGCTTGGGTGATTGCTACGATGCCTTGGGAGATCCCGAAGAATCTGTTAAGTGCCATGAACAGTATCTTGCCATATCTCTTAAATTAAAGAGTCCTAGAGATCAAGAAAGAGCGTATAGAGGATTAGGTAACATTATTTTTTTGTAACTATGATCAATTGTCATGAAAATGTTTGTTTTCAGGACAATCGCAACGATCTCTGGGAAATCTTCAACAAGCTTTAGTTTGCTTGGAGAAACGTTTAGTAGTTTCCCACGAACTGGGGAATTTAGATGCCAAAGCAGCTGCTTATGGAGAATTAGGTCAACTCCACGCCACTTTAGGGAATTTGGAGCAAGCAGTTTCATGTCTCGAGCAACAAAGGAATATCGCTCTGGAGCTATGTGATAGAATAATGGAGTCTGATGCTATTTGCGGGTTAGGTTTGGTTTGCTATCAAATGGGAGAATACTCGACAGCTTTAAGATACCACATGAACGAATTAGAAATCACAGAACAGTTGGAAATGCCAAATTTACAAAGTAGAGCTTGCGGAAATTTAGGTAAATATCAATAATTTGCGAAAACGAGCAACATTGGAATGAGGAAAACAAACGAGATCGCCATTACAGTACGTGTATTGAAACAAATGGGAGTTAGCATCGTTTTCCCCATTCCACTGACAGCTTTGACATAAACTGCAGCGCCCACTATCGGAATAATTTTCGCGAATATTAAGAAATATTTGTTTATAAAAAATATTTTTTATTGTTGTATATTCATTATTCTTTTTATTATTTAAGGTGCTGTATACGAAGCTTTAGGAAATCTAGAAGAAGCTGTTAATTATCAACAACAACATTTATCTATAGCTTCATCAACAAATGATCAATTGGCAAAAACAGTAGCGTTCAGCTCTCTGGGAAGGGTTCATCAACTTTTGGGAAATTGCACACAAGCTGTCAGCTACTTAACTCAAGGGTTAGCTATTGCTGAATCTTTAGGACGTAGAGATGAAGAGGTAAAAATGTTATAGCTTTTTACATAGTCAGCAATAGCTAGTGAGGTAGCCTAGTTTCCTGCCCTAAACGGCAGACAATTATTCTAAAAACTAATTGTCTTTGGAAATATGTGCTAACCATATGATGTTTGATTTTATGGAGTGAATGTCTTGGGGGGTTTGATGTTTTGTTTTCAATTAATATGGCAGATGTCTGAGCTAGTAAATCGGTGGGTATATAATTCTCACATTTTTAACAGTCCTAGAGTGATCACTGGTGTATGTGAATTTTTGGTAGGCTCCAGATTTTGGGATACGCGAGGATTGTTCTCTTGGGATAATGCTAGTTTTCATATTGGCTGAAACCTTTGATTTATTGGTGAATGTCTTGTTTCAATAACTGAGAGAGTCGTTCAAATATCATTTGGAATGGGATGTTGTATTGATTAGCTAAAATATGATTTTTATAAATATTTTTCAAAACATGTCTTCCAGAAAAAGGTGTGTTCTGAAGTCGATAAAAAAAATCAGTGACTTTGGAAGGAGGTCATCAAATTTTTGGGTGGCAGTTGATTTTTTTTCCTTTGTGATTTAACGTGGCTCTATTTTTGAGACCGATTCTAATAACCGGAATCTACCTATAGTTTGGCAAGTTTATCTGAAACTACGGGGCATCGGTAAGAGTCGAGGAAACATGGCATCTAAGTGACATAAACGTACGAATGGCGTACGGTATAGTTGAAATAATACCCTTCTTGGTGTGCGTCATCGATTGTTAATGTCCTTCTAACACATTACGTAGGAAGAAATGGAAAAAGGCAGGTCTGTGATTAATCCTAATCAAAATATCACAATAATGAACCGTTTGAATGTATTACAAACGTCAACCCTTACCTTTGACTTACAAAAATTTGATTGGTTGATGTTTAGATTACGCGCAAGCTCAACCTATCAATCGAGAGCTTAAAATACTATGAAGGCGTTTCTTTCGTAGCGGCAATGTGTCTTACGTCTTTCTCTACTGTCACACTGACAGTTCTCGACAGGTCTGTACTTTGTTGTTTACGGTCAATTATTATTTATGAAAAGTGAATATTAATCTTATTGTTTTATTTATTTGAATAATACAAAAATATGCATGGATACACGGAAAAACATCAGTATTTTGAAAGTTCCTAAGTATTTTCAGTTATAAAAAGAAGCTGGTAATTATTAATTGCATAGCCTTTTTGAATTTGGCTGGATACGATCCTGATGATTTTATTTATCGAATTTAAGGTTATCTATATGTCAAAATGGCAAATAAAATAAACGACATGCCGAAAACCCGGATATACAATCGATGACGCACACCAAGAAGGGTATTATTTCAACCATACCTATTTTACCAAGTAAAACTGAAAATACAAATGTCACTGACAATACCAACGCCACTGGATAAATCAATATCAATCAATTGACGAAGTGAGAGAGAAGAACACACGCGGGCGCCTGCCAATAAGAAGTCAGCTGGTCAGGCCCTTCGATAAAAATCACCAATTATGTAGTTCGGAGGGTGTGGTCATTATGGTTTTCGCACAACGCTGCCAGAGCTTGAAGAAGCCCATAGCAAATTTGGAAAAGTATTCATCTTTTATAATATTCATAAATTGGAAAAAGTAATTGTTAATGGACAAAATCCAAGGTAAAAAGCACATTAAAGAGTTAACGTTTAATCATATTGTTATTATTAAACAATAATAAAAAGTTCCTTTTCTAATTATTTTCACTACATACTTAGCACTTTAGCTTTTTCGTAGTTGAACTTGGCAATATCGAATGATTTCGACTGCATTCCTTTCACGGCTTCAGATAAACTTGCCACAGTATACCTACTAGTGTTCCAGCCAGTGGTAGGAATCTTTATCGTGCCCAACATCCATGGACTTGGGACCTTGGCGTCTTGTTTCTTCCGAAAGACGGCATATCTACATTATGGCTCTTGCCCATTGGCGTGCTAGCTGTGATATGCTACTCACCTCAGTAGTCTAAAGAGCATCCTAGCGCTCTAAAGTGTTTAGCTGCAGGCTATACGAGCTCTGCAACGGTGTTTGCCCAGTGGTCACCCATCTAAGTCCAAACCGCGTTTCACCCTGCTTCACTGTAATTGTCGCATCAGAGGCGTACCACTATAGTTTTGGATCGACGCCGCAGTTAATTTTAATAGAGGGTTTTTAGAGTATGTTTTGAAGTACGAAGGATTCGTGTAAATTTTGGTTTAAATTGAAAATCTTACAAACTTTGCAGGCAAAAATAAGAAACCGATTAGGATTAGCTCTTTGGACTAACGGAGATTTGGAAGGTGCACAGAAACAACTAGAAATAACTACTCATTTATTAGAAAATATCAGAAGAGATACCAGAAGTACACAAGATTATAAATTATCTTTATTCGAGCTGCAATCGTCAAGTTATCAAGTTTTACAAAGAGTCTTAGTATGTAAGTGATACTTATAAAAGTAAAACATTTAACGAAAGCAAATAACTTTATTTCTTTAGGTTTAAATCGACACGAAGAAGCTTTGCTAATGGCGGAGAGGAGTAGAAATAGAGCATTCGTTGATCTATTATTAGAACGTCAAGGTTTAGCGGAATTGAAAATGAAATCTAGGAATAGCAGACTAGAAGAATTTGGAATGAATAATTTGGATCATATTAAAGATATTGTAAACAGACAAAGAGCGTCCGTTCTATATTACAGTATAGCAGCAGGCTTCTTATATGCTTGGCTGATTTTACCAACTAAAGGTAATAAAGCTTAAGAAAAATAATCATGTATAAAGTCTAATATGGGTTGGTTTGCCATTTAACGATAACATTTTTGTAAAAAATAATTTTTTAGGCGTTGTTAAGTTCCATTTCGTTCCCCTTACGGAAACCTTGGATAATTCTGTTTGCGAAAATATAGATCCAGTACCATCAGGTACTGGTTTATTGGAAAAATTAGTAAACTCTGTAAGAGATAGTCTTGGTGTTGAAGTATCGACTTGTCCAACAATAGCCGAAGATCATGCCGAAGATACTTTATCCGAAAGAACAGGTTTTCTTAGAATGGTTAACCGTCAACATCTTATGAATTCCAGTAATTACTCCTTGAGCTCATTGTTTTCCCTCGGCAGCGTTGGTGGATCTGTCGCATCTCTACAAGGTAAGCGCATTTTGTTCTAACCCAAAAGGAAAAACACTCTATGTTAATGTCAAGGGTTCGAATTTCTATATCGTTTGCTTCAACTCTACTTCATTAAGCAGGAAATTGTTTCTAAAAGCACTATTTTCGTTTAGGAAGTACTAGATCCAGTGCAAGTACTCAAGGATCTACAAGGTTAGGCGTTAGGCAAAGCTGGAAAGGTCCTAGTTGCTTGCATACTCTATATACGATGTTACTTCAACCATTTGAAGAGTTTTTAACAACAAAAGGTAATAAATACATCTTAAGACTAAATTTTGGTTTGACTTATTAGCTCTTTACTGTTAATTAAGGTACATCATCACTGAAAGAAGGTACCAACCGTAGAGAGCTAATTTTGGTTCTAGAAGGCGACTTGTATTTAGTACCTTTCCCATTACTTCGATCAGCTAACGAAAATTCAGAGTACCTCTGTGAAAGATTTTCCTTATTCGTGGTACCTAATTTGACCACACTAAGATCGGGAAAATTGAGAAAACAGGATGAATCAGTAAGCAACATTATTAATATTCATTAGTTTACAAAATTGATTAAGTTTAATTTCCTGGCTATACTAGAATTGTTTGTTATTAGGTAAGAAGTGTGGTTATTGGAAATCCAAAACTTCCACTTGCCGTCACAGATCATTGGGGATGGAAAGACATTCCGCAATCAGAACAAGAAGCAACTATGGTAGCGGAGCTACTACAGACGCAAGCTTTGGTAGGATCTTCTGCAACTAAAGAACAAGTTCTTAGTCAGATTCAAGAAGCGGAATGTATCCACTTTGCTACACATGTCTCATGGAAACTATCTTCTTTGGTTTTAAGTCCAGGGGAGGTGAGATTAAATAGATCACCTAGTATATTATTTCACTGAAAAAATTGTGTGGTTAATTAATTTTAGGTCTTAGATCAGACCCAATCTAAAAGATTGTACATGTCAGATGGAAATATCGACGAAGCAGAACATAACGAATTGTCAGTGTCTGTAGAACTACCACCTATTTCAGAATTTCTACTAAGTGCCGCTGACATATTGTCACTTAAACTATCTGCAAGGCTAGTTGTGGTAAGTATACGTTTTGATACATTTTTTAATTGAATTCATTAAAAATGGTTTAAATATGCGAACCTTTTAGATAAGTTCTTCGCATACCAGAGAACCACACGGTTGGGCAACATCAGACGGATTAGTGGCATTAGTTAGATCACTATTAGCTGCAGGCGCACAATCAGTCCTGGTATCTTTGTGGCCGGTACCAGACACTGCTACCAAAATACTGTTACGAGCATTCTATTCTGCCTTACTTCAAGGTACCAGAGCAGCAAGGTAAGCGCTTTTTGAAAACATTGATACATTCAGTTAATTATCATTAATATGGCCGTTCAATCCCGAGGGCTATGACTAGCTTAATAAAGCTGTATTTAATCTTATTGACGAGGAGGATTACTCCTCTCATATCAGTGGTACTATAATCTTTTATCTGTTCTGGTCTCTTTTGTTATATTTTTTCATTTTATTACGACTCTGAATTTTGTTTTCCAGCCTCTGATTTTCATTGCTTTTATGTCTTTCTTTACTCGATCTCACCATCTGCTTCGTGGTCTTCCTTTTGTTCTCGCCTTTAATGGAACCCATGTTGTTATTCAATATTTCTTTTGGTGCTCTTCTCACAATGTGTTTCATATATGTTATATAGTTATATTTCTCAGTGTAGCATAAATAAATTGCTTAGTCAGTTATTCAAATTCATAGTGAACTTTGTTTTTGCTTATGTTTTAATTTTAATATTAGATTATTGTAAAACTTTATTATTCAGTCTAGAATCTACTTCTGATCTTATAACATACTATATTGTAATTATCTCAATAAATAAATCTTTTTTAAAAAGCCTTTTCCATACGTGAAAAGATAAGTGGCGCAGTCAGTAGGATATGTTAAACGGGCGTTAGCGAAAATAACCACCGGTTCGTTTCAACGATTTGTTAACATACCTTAAAAGTGAAATTTGGGACTCTTAGTTGAGTGAACTGAGTAACTCAACTAGAAGATAGTTCGACCGTTAAGAAGAGGAATTCCAAACGAATATTGCCAATTCCTTGCTTACAAGTTCGACTAGATGGAGAAAGCAGTCCTGTTTCTAATGTAAGTACTTTATGTCGTATAGAGATAATAATAATTTGTTCAATTCAGGAAGCTCTGGAAATTCTGATTCTGATTCTGATTTAGATTCTGACTCACAAACTAATTCAAGTAAAGAAGTAATTTTAAAAATTGCAAAACCCGTGATTAATTTAAACACAAATTTCAAAATGCCTACAGATAACGTAGTACCTCAATTAAAAAAGGAATATTTGGATATGATCCCAGATTTCCATGGCGATAATGCCTTATTACCTAGATTTATCGAAATTTCGGAAAAATTAGTGAATAAATTTTACAACCCTGTAGATATAGGAGATTTTCAAAACGAATACTTAATGTCTAGCATTTTATCAAAAATTAAAGGTCAAGCAGCGATTAATATTTCTGCATGTAGTATTAGTAATTGGCAAAATTTGAAGGATGCTTTATTGAATACTTACGCAGATAAAAGAGATGTTTATACGCTGAGCATAGAAATTTCAGAATTATCACAGGGAAACGAATCCCCTTTTGAATTTTACAACAGAATACAGCATCTTTTAAACTTGCAGACATCATTATTAATGACACGGTCAAATGCCAATGAGCAAGTCATATTAGGTAATTATTTTAGGAATTTAGCACTAAGAGTATTGTTACGTGGATTAAAGGAACCGTTAGGCACTTTAATGCGTACCAAAAACCCTAGTGATTTAAATACAGCCTTAAATGTTCTAACGAATGACTTTCAAATATATATGACTAATAATAATAATAACTATTCAAAAAATTCATTTGTTAAACCTAGGCCAAAAAATAATTTTGTACCACAAAACAAAGATAATTTCCAAATTAATCAAATACAGAGACCCACATATACTCCAAAATTACAACAAAATTATCAGCCTCAATTTAATAAAAATTTCAACTCAAGTAATACTCAAGCACAGACACAATTTAACAGAGGTTTTAATTCAAATAATTTACCTAGTACAAGTAGAGCAACAAATATTCAAACTAGAAATACTAACGTTTTCAAACCAAATCAAAACCAAAATTTTCAAAAACCTACTCCAATGAGTATAACTACAGCGAATACATATAATCCATTCAACGCTCAAAATAGAAATAATGGGCAAAATCAAACACAATTTACAAATCAGAGGAGAAATTTCATTTCTGAAGAATTACATAATATCGACAATACTGAATGTCATATTGAAGATGAAAATCGTTTTTTAGAGGAAACGTCATCGGACGTAATAGGAACGTAGAACTATTTAATTTTACTAATTCTGAAAGTGAATTACCGTACATTATATTTCCCGAACAAAATTTAAGAGTTTTGATAGACACCGGCAGCACAAAATCTTTTGTAACCCCGGAAATTGCCGAAAATTTTTTTTCCAAATCAATCATACAAAAACCTTTCAAGGTATCATCAGCTCTCGGTACAAGTCAACAAAAATATTGTACAGCAATTCCATGTTCAGAAATATTTAATATAAAGAATAAAATTAGGTTAGAATATTGTATATTTAAATTTCATAATCATTTCGATTGCTTATTAGGTTTAGATAATCTTAAAAAACTAAATGCAACAATTGATTTAGTGAATAACGTCTTAATTACGCCAAATAGTAATATTAAAATAAATTATTTCAAAATAAACTGCGAGAACACGAATTGTATAGTAGTGGCTCCACGCACAGAACAAATAATTAAATTAAATATCGAAAATACCAATAATGGCGATATAATTATTCCTTACACAAAAATAGGAAAACTAGAAATTACGGAATGTCTTACTAAAGCGGAAAATAATCAAGCTTTATGCACTATTTTAAATCCGACAGAATCATATTTTAAAGTAGATTTAAGTGCTCCAATAGAAGTTGAATCGTTCGACGAATACGAACAAAACTTCAGTCCAAATTTTAATGCAATTTACGCGGAAAAATTTAAATTTGATATAACAAAGGTTCGTACAGAACATATGAATAAAGAAGAGCGCGAAGCTATTCTTAAATTAATAAAAGAGTATTCCGACATATTTCATGTCGATGGTAATCAACTAACATTTACAAGTCAGATTAAACACAAAATAAAAACTACCAATGAGGTACCTATTTATTCCAAGTCATATAGGTATCCCGAAATATATAGAAAAGAAGTTCAAAGTCAGATTAAAAATATGTTAGATCAAAATATTATAAGACCTTCATGCTCACCTTGGTCAAGTAGCATTTGGGTTGTTCCAAAAAAATTAGATTCTTCAGGTAAACCAAAATTTAGAGTTGTTGTAGACTATCGCAAGCTTAATGAAATTACTTTAGGAGATAGATATCCCCTACCTAATATAACTACCCTACTAGACAAACTAGGTCGTTGCCAGTACTTCACTACCTTGGATCTTGCCTCTGGGTTTCACCAAATTGAGATGGCTCAAGAAGATATCCCCAAAACGGCCTTTACTACAGAAAATGGCCACTGGTAATTTTTGAGAATGCCATTTGGTCTGAAAGGAGCTCCTGCAACCTTCCAGAGAGTAATGGACAACATTTTAAGAGGTATTCAAAACGAAAAATGTTTAGTATATCTCGACGACATTATAGTTTTTAGTACAAGTTTGCAAGAACACATAAATAATTTAAAAGAAGTATTTAAAAGATTGCGTGAATCTAATTTCAAAATACAAATTGATAAATCTGAATTTTTAAGAAAAGAGGTCGCTTATTTGGGACACATCGTAACACCAGAAGGCGTTAAACCCAATCCCGATAAAATAAGTGCCATTCAAAATTTTCCAATTCCAAAAACTATCAAACAAATTAAAGCGTTTCTAGGATTACTTGGATATTATAGGAAATTTGTACCAGATTTTTCAAAATTAACTAAACCATTAACTAACCGTTTAAAGAAAAATGCCGTAATTAACATTAACGATACTGATTATATTAATTGTTTTGAATTATGTAAAAATATGTTGATAAATGATCCCATATTGCAGTATCCGGACTTTTCTAAACCATTTAATCTCACGACAGATGCGAGCAACTTCGCTCTAGGCGCTGTCCTTAGTCAAGGAAAAATCGGAACTGATTTACCTGTAGCATATGCTAGCAGAACACTTAATGATTCTGAAGTAAATTACTCAACAATTGAAAAGGAACTCCTTGCAATTGTTTGGGCCGTGAAATATTTTCGCCCCTATCTGTTTGGGAGAAAATTCACTATTGTAACTGATCACAAGCCGCTCCAGTGGCTATTTTCCTTAAAAGACCCCAGTTCTAAATTAGTTAGATGGCGTCTGAAACTCGAAGAATACGACTATGATATAGTTTACAAAAAAGGTGCATTAAATACTAATAGTGACTGTCTATCGCGCATACAATTAAATATAAATGAAGTTGATTCTTCCGAAAATAACTCCAAAAACTTACTAGCCTATATGGAAAAATTCAATGACAAATTTGCCAGTACTTCTAAAATTAATAATGTAGAAACCGAGTCACTTATCGTAGAAGCAGAAGAAATAAACGACATTGACAATGAAAACAATACTATCCACACTAACATAGAAGATCCTGTAGTGGGAATACCAATTTCGGAGTCTTCAGTAAATGTAGGAAAAAATCAAATAATAATCTCTGAAGTAAATTTTGAACCCGCAGCACCAACAATTATTAAGCTATACGATTTAAAACAAAGAATTCTCGTACAATTTTCAAAAAATAATTTTGAACAAGATGTTATAAATTTTGTGAAAGATTATGTTGTACCGAAATTGAAATATCATATTTACTTTGAAGATCCTTTATATGAAAAATTTAGTACAGTTCTGCAAACTTATTTTAAAAATTCACAGATTTCATTTATCAAGTGCAACAAAAAATTAATCGATATCCCCTTAAATGAAATAAAAGAAGTCATCCAAAATTATCATGAAGGTAAACGAAATCATAGAGGGTTAGATGAAACTGAAAATAATATAAAAACGCGTTATTATTGGCCAAATCAAAGATCGTCTATTCCAACCTACATTAACGAATGCGAAATATGCCAAGCAACAAAATACGATAGGAAACCTTTGAAACCACTTTTCAACGTAACTCCAACAGCCGTCAAACCTTTTCAAATAATTCACTTAGATACTATAACCCTAGAAAACACAAAATTTTTAACTATTATAGATTCATTTTCAAAATACGGTCAACTTTATAAACTAAATTCTGCTCAAGGCATAGAAATTGTTAATAATTTAATTAAATATTTCACCCACCACTGTATACCAGATCAGATAATATCTGACAATGGCACAGAATTAAAAAATAGCTTAGTCAAAGATTTATTAGACACTCATAAAATAAAGATACACTTTATAAGTTCACAGCATCCGGAATCTAATGGCATTGCCGAACGATTTCACTCGACAATTATTGAACATATTAGACTTTTAAATAATCAAAATGAATTCAAGAAAGAACCCATTGAAATAAAAATTAATTATGCACTTTTAGCATATAACAACAGCATCCACTCTACAACCAAGCTAAAACCATACGAAATTATTACAGGACATTTAGAAAATAACTCTTCTTTTGACTTAGATATTGATAAGCAGCTAGTTAATAATTATATTCATAATCATAGGGAAAAAATGAAATTACTATATTCTAGAATAAACACAAAATTACAAGAGACTAAAGAAAAAGTTATCTCGAAAGCTAACGAAAATAGAGAAGAATTGCCAAATCCAATACCTACGAAGGTATTCATCAAAAATAAACAAATTCAAAGTAAAACAAAAAATAAATACCGACCTGAACAAATTAAAAGTACTAATAAAAATCGTAAAACCGCAAAAATTGTAACTAGACACTTCAATACCACTGAAGATATTCACTTATCTAATATAAAACGACCTAGACAAAAACCATATACTTTTATTACAGATTCGTCTCAATTGGACAAGCAACAGTAGAAATTAAAGACATCAGTCATAATCTAGGAATTTTACCAATTAATCTTGGCACTGCTAAACTACAAAAATCAAGTCATACCTTTGTGCATTTTTATAACTTGAACCCATTACTAGAAGAGTATAACTCTTTGAATAAACATTTCAAAAATATTACACGTGATATCTCAAATAATACATTTTTCATACAACAGACTGGAAATCTTGTTAACCTTATACAAAATGTTAAAAATAATATTGAAGAAAAATTTGAAAACTTAAATATTCACTCCACAACAATTAGAAACAAAAGAGGCTTAATAAATGGATTTGGTTCTTTGATAAAAGCCATAACAGGTAACCTCGATTCTCAAGATGAAGAAAGAATAGATTCAATCTTAGAACATTTAAAACATAATCAAGCAAATCTCGAAAATCAAATTAAAATGCAATACAGTGTCAGTCATCAAATAATAAATAATTTTAATAACACTATTCAGGACATTCAAGAAAATGAAATACTACTCAAGTCAAAAATTTTTGAAATAAAAGATATGTTAGACTTTCAAGTCGAATATGAGAATCTCATTTATCTAAAGGATATGATTAACGAACTTTTAATCATTTATAACGTAATTTTAGACGTAATGCAAACAGTAGAAAATTCTTTAACATTTTGCAAACTAAGAACATTACACCCGAGTATTATTAAGTCGAAAGAATTATTTACAGAATTGCAAAAAATATCTTCATATTACAAACTGCAACTTCCGTTTGAATTAAAATATGAGAATATTTTAAACTTCGAATCAGTTTTAGATATAAAATGTAGACTAAGAAAAAATCAAATAGAATACTTTTTATCTATTCCTATTAATTTTAATATTGAGTTTGAACTATTTTATTTATTACCCATACCCACTAAATTAGAATCAGAATTCGTAACAATAATACCAAGCTCAAAATATTGTTTAAAATCTGAAAATCAAATAAAACCTCTAAACGACATATGTACACGAATTGAAACCTTCCAATGTCCTTCATATCTCCAAGACAATAACAAACAGCTATGCGAAGAACAAATATTGTTAACAGGAAACTCTACCAGCTGTGAATACTCAAAAATCAAAATTTTAAAAAATCATTTAGAAGTTATTCCAGAAATAAACCAGTATTTGGCCATATTTCCAAACGAAGAAAGGTTAATATTCAAGTGCTCACAAGACACAGAAATTAAAAATTTGAGAGGAATATACTTAATTAAAAACACTCCTTGTAAGATAATTTTTCAAAATAACGAACTTACATTTCAAGAAAAAACTTTTGGCCAACCTCTTGTACTGAATGAATTTCAGACAAATTTCAACAAAATTAAAATGTCTCCTATGGAAATTAATTTGAAAAACTTAAAACTGAAAGAACTATCGTCTCAAGAATTGACACCAATACTTGAAGAAAAATTCAACCTGCATATTCCCAGCGTATGGACCATAATTTTATACACTGGTATAGTATTAGTTATTATTTGGCTACTTTTGAAGAAAAAACCGAAGACAAAGGTGCCAGAACAAATATCCATAGAACTACAAGAAAAGAAAATTCAGCTTCCAGAAGGAGCCTCATTCTAATGGGGGAGGTGTTATATAATATTTCTCAGTGTAGCATAAATAAATTGCTTAGTCAGTTATTCAAATTCATAGTGAACTTTGTTTTTGCTTATGTTTTAATTTTAATATTAGATTATTGT
>CAJUYI010000287.1:90546-111864 GCA_910591695.1 Galerucella pusilla | reverse complement strand
TTTAGCTAATAATGAATTTATGCGTTACTTTATGGACGCACTGTATAACAATCGGATAAGTCTCTTGTCATAGAACAATAAGTACGCGCAGCTTTTGTGCGCAGTGACAGTTTGTCGAAAATAGGATCATTTCGACGTTGCCTAGATAACGCCTAGATTGTTGTTTGTGTTCATGTCGTTAGAAAGTGTTAAGAAGCTGTCTATGGAAGCTGTTGCCAGCTCAAATCTTAGGATCACAAATTTGAAGTGTCATTTAAATTTCTGTCTGACATAGATCAAAAGAGCTGACGGAGAGAGACCCTTCCGATTGTTATAGTGTTCCGTGCTCGTGCATCGAATAGTCTTGGCCTGCTAAAGCTCATTTTTTGTCCTCGTCACACTTCGGTTGTAGTTTTCGGGAGATATTCTGGACTGGTTCAATCCTGTAAGGCCTTTCCAGAAGTGTACTCTGCTTTCCTTTTTAATTCCTTCCTGAAGACATAAAGGCCAGCACCGCAGAAAATTTTATTCTTTCAAGGGGAGTCGCTGCCTTCCTGGCTAGCCTGGTTCACTGTAAAGAGACTGTGTTACGTTTTTTCATTTGATTAAGTTTGCCTAGAAAATTTTAAGCCATCTTTAAGCTGATACAATGCTTGTTCAATGACTTGATGGTTGCTTGACTATTTGAGTTTCCCATTAGCATAGAATGTCGAAGTCTGATGCCATAAATTTCAGCCTATATTTCTCACATTGTTTTTGATTCATAAGTGATGCTACAATTCTTGAGAGACTTGAGAGACCGTTTGTCCATTCTTGCGTAGAGCTCAGTTTATGCCTTAAATTCTGTACAAAGTTGGATTGTTTGGTCATGTCATGCTGAAAGTCTAATACCGCGAGGATGCTATACGGACACTATAAGGATAGTTACTGATGTTTGTCCAGAATTTTTTCTTCTCTGGCCATTTTAATCTGCGTTCCTTGAGTCTTTCGCTTTATCAGAGGGTGGAGAAGTGCGGTATAGTTTTACCTCCATGTCACCTATAGAAACACTCTTCTTTGATCAAAAAGATTGAAGTAAATATATTTTTTGTAGTCTGAAAATCAGAATATGGCACTCACTTTGGCTCATCAATCAAGAATTAGACATCTTTATTCCCAAAGTGATGGTAAAAATGATAATATAAGACCAGATAGTTCTAGTTCAACAAGTTCTGCGACAGACTGGGATAATGGACATGCCACAATTTTAAGAAGACAAACGCAAAATCAGGTACAGTCGAAGATATTTCTACATTTTTATAAGAAAAAAGTGGTTGATTTTGTTTAGTATTAATCCAGTTCGGTCCTCTACTTTGTCTGGGTAGACATCAGCCAATAATTCTTTTCATCAATGTTCATTGGTTGTTTTTACCTCAATATACGAACCCGAAAGGTCTTAGGTACGTGTCTCCGACGGCTTCATTCATTAGTTTTGCTCCACAGCACAGGCACTTGCTGCACTGAATCTTTGTACCATTTTATCTACTTCCTTGCCAGAAGTTTCGTGTCTTCTATATAGGCAACTAGTTTGACTGGGGAGATTTTCAGTAGTTGTGTGGTTGTTTTATTTCTTCCCCAAAGTACTGAGAGTGCTTCCAAGTCCTCACAAAAGCAAAGCATGTGAGTAGGTCGTGTTTCATCAAATAATTCACTTTTTCTACATATAGGTCCACTAACCTTGCCCATTTTGTGTATTTGTTTCCTCAAGGTGAAGTGTCCAGTCACCAGGTCACCATGTCATACAGATCCATCGTCCATCAGCAAATTGACGAAACAAGCTGCAGAGACCGAACGATCTTTTCAACCTTGATGGGTGAAACAATATCAGCCCGGGTTTCAAGGGGGTGTCCTCAAGGAGAAGTCCTGTCTCCTCTAATATGGAACCTTGTAATGGACGGACTGATAAGGAGACTCAAAAAGGAATACCATACTATCTTAGGATATGCGGACGATCTGGTCATCATATCACAAGGCAGATTCAATACTACGGTCAGAGAGCGCATGCAACAGGCTCTGAACATAGTAACAAAATGGACGGAAGAGGTGGGTTTAGCTATACGTCCCACTAAATCAAACATAGTACCCTACACCAAAAGAAGGGACCTGGTAGGATTGGGACCACTATTCCTTCAAGGTACGGAGATTCCAATGGTTATGGATGTTAAATATCTCGGGGTGATTATTGACTCGAGATTAACATGGACCAAACAAATGGAAAAAGTAGCAACAAGATCGGAAAACACATTAATGATGGCAAGACGAACTTGTCGGAAAACATGGGGGTTGAGTCCGCGAATGATACACTGGATATACAATGTGGTGGTTAAACATATGCATCTTTGGCTTGGTGGACAAAGACGACACAAAAGAACGCAATGATGAGATTAGGCAAGGTGCAAAGACTTGCTTGTCTCAGTATTGCAGGGTGCATGAGAAGCACACCAACGGCAGCACTAGAAGCCTTATTTGGTCTTCCTCCATTACACCTCGTGATAATGGGGGAAGCAAGGATGGGGCTATTTAGCCAGCAAAATAACCAGAGCGACAAAATCGTTAGATCAGGACACTTATCCATCAAGGACATCATAAGTGGAGCCATTTTAGATATGAAAACAGACTATATGGCCACTAAACTTCTCCCCAGTCCCAAATATGAGGTAGAAATACCTCACAGAAAGGACTGGCACGACCCAAGCAAACTGAAGCTTCCCCGAGGAGAGACCTGGTACACAGACTGGGGAAGGGACAGGAGCAGGTGTGTATAGTGAAATGAGAAACACAAGATGCTCCTTTTCACTAGGAGAACATACTTCTGTATTTCAGGCAGAGGTCTATGCTATCCTAGAATGTGTCAGAATTAACAAATATAGGACTGACACTCATAGGATAAACATACTAACTGACAGCCAGGCTGCCCTTGCAGCTTTAAACAGCCGCAAGGTAACATCCAGGCTGGTAGAAGAATGTCAGAAAGAACTGAATGAACAAGCAGACCACATTAAAGTAAGATTAGTGTGGGTGCCGGGACATAACGGTATTTCTGCCAATAAACAAGCTGATGAACTCGCGAGAAGAGGTTCAGCAACAGCATAATGTTGGACCAGAACCAGCTCTTTGGACCACAAAGAAGGTAGTCCGAGGGCAAATACAAAAATGGGTACAAAGCCAACATAAACTTCAGTGGAGGAACACTCCAAAGCAGGTACACAGTAAAACCTTCATAGGTGACACATGTGTAAAGCGAGCCGAAGAATAAGTAAGTAGGAATAAGCTAAGAATTATCACAGGTTATTTAACGAGTCATACCCCGGTAAAGGATCACCTGCATAAAATAGGGTTATATAACGGGGACTTTGTGGCATGAAGACCGAGACCGTAACCCATATCTTATTTAACTGTGAGGCACTGGACTCGAGGAGATAAACAATCTTCGGAGAAGCCAATGTGCCACCCGAAGTATATGGCACATATCCAATGGACCTATATCGTCTACTCGAAGGTACGGGGACAACTGGATGGGTGGAATAAATGTGGGAGTAGAGTACAATAAGCCAACAGGCTGCAGTGCTCCCGGCATCAGAACGGCGCCCAAACACACACACACAAAAATCATCCATCACTCAGCGTACTGGAGCTACTTACCTATTCAGTCATGTTTTCTTCGAAGGAGGCTACTCTTTCAAAAGCATATATAACTACCCAACCTTCTGCTCTGGTATGATACTTTTCAAGTGTTTTATAATTGAAACAACTTTTTGCTCAATCAAGTTATTTATTCCTTTTTATAAATGAATTACTCTCAAGTTATGTCAGTTATCACTGCCAATGTATAATCAACTCATTTCTCCAAGAATTATCGTTCAATATACAGGATGTCTCATTATATTCTTACCGTTTTTAAGAGCTTATATTTTCGAAACGGTTCTAGATAATAAGATGCGGTTTCCACAGTTAGGTTTAACATTACCGTATGTTTTGTTGTGACTCATTTATATAAATGGCCTACTTCCAGTTTACCCGCTAGAAAAGTATTTTCAGACGTAATTTTACAAATGGGACTGTAATTGGTATATTCAGAATAAAATTCACACTTACTGTACTGTCAGCTGACATGAAGAGAAACGCTTGAATCATGTTAAAGTATATTTCTCACTTGAACTATTATAATTTTTATTATTTCTTGTGCTTGAAGGTACCACCCATACCTCCCCCTCGAATACAGCAATTGTCCGAGTTACCTTTATACAACAACCTTCCAGCGGGACTGCTCGAAAATAGCTCGGATAGTGAACTTGAAAAAATGGAGGCAAAGTTCTTTTCGACAACACTTAAAAACAAAATATCCTATAAGAAAGCTCGGAATCCATTAAGCGCTTTTGACAGATTGAGTGTTCGAACAGAAGTGACGCCTTCCAAAAATATTCACTCAGTGCAAAATCAAAGCAGGAAGCCTATTACATTGCCAAGTGAAGAAACCTTGCCAGCGAATGAGAGATTATTATACTTTTCGCCTACTGATGGAGACGTTGACAATAATGCAACCGCATTGGTTTCATCTGTTGATAAAGAAGAAATTGAACAAGACTTGAATATGAGTGATGGAAAATCTGGAAGCTCGTCTTTGAGTGAGTAAATTTTTGTGTATTTTATTGAGAAGCTGACATACCTACATCAAAAAGCCTTTGTTTACTTCAAATTAATAGTAGATATTTATATTTCCTCCATAGTAATAAAAAATTATTACTTTCTAGCTATACACGATACAATATTAGCAACTCAATTGAGACATATTAACAGAGAGCTTACACCTACAATTTCCGAAGTATATCATGAAAGAAATATCGGACTAGGATTGGCGCCACCTTTATCAAAGTTGTTATTAAATCAATCTTCACAAGTATCTACATTAAAGACTGATAATACTACTTTAGAGAGTATTAATATAGGTAAGTTAAATTGAAAATACGTTATTTTTTTCTTGGAAAAAATTGACACAGCAAAAATTTGAGGAATGTCTAGAAAGTGTTATCCTCGAGAAATAAACTTTATATAGAAGCACCCCAATATTGTTATTTGGCGCATCTACCTCTTCGACTAGAGGTATTTTCTTCATCAATAGCCTCAATGCATATTATGATGGGAAAATACTCGATTAAAAGTCCAAATGCTCGCATTGAAATCGAACTGAAATATGTTTTAATAACAACTTCGGGGTATTTTTAGATATTGTAGACGACGAAGAAGATACTAGCGATGAACTGAAACCATCGACGTGCCAAAGATGCAAATTAGACAAATGCAGTTGCAAAACATCTAAACCTAGCAAACCATGGTTATCGGAAAACGCCAGCGCACTCCAGCAAATTCAAAGCTCCGACCTAACAACTGCCGATATTCTTGAAAGAGAAGTCAAAAATAAGAAAAGTTTGATGAGGTAAGAATTAATTAAGAAAGTTTATTGAAAAAGTTCATGTGACACAAATATAGAACATTACATGATGTTGTTATATCCTATATCCATCTTTTGATCTTTTTTATAAAATTATTTGTATATTATACCTATAGCTTTATTTCGATTATTTTGATAATAGTCCAGTCGGGTTAGCCCAAAAACTATCAAATCCTGGATGTGAAAGCAGTGGGCGGTATTTTTGATGGATGGTTGATGGTTAATGATAATCCGTTGCCTCCACCGGTGATAATTGCACAATAACAGTTTATAGCCAAAACAACCAAAAATGGGCCTGTTTTTTGACATATTTTAGAATTTTACTCGAGAAGTATTAAGTTTATCATGCATATGTATTGAAACAAAGTTATGAAGCGTGAAATTTGCTATAAAATTCCGTGGCTCTAAATGTGAAAATTCCCATCCCTGCAGCCACAGCGAATGAATAAGTAAAAAAAAATCAAAAAACAGCTGTTTTTGATCAATGATTCTAGCCAAACGAACAACAATAATGTCATGCAGGTCCTTCTGCATACTTCTCAAATATTTTCCACCACACCAACCTTTCATAACTTATCAACAAATAAATCAAATAGAAGAGAGAATGTGCGCGGAAGAGGCTCTCGGCGCTGTGATTCCGAGGTGAGGGCATGGCTGAGTATAGCGGCGAGAGCATGGAGACTAGACATAAGGAGCACAAACTCTGTATATAAAAAGTGTCCTCAAAATGCGTTAAATTGTGATGGCGCTCGTGTAGCAAATTGGTCTGAAATGTCTAGTTGGAATGTCATGGTAAATTATTTAAGGTTATGTAAATATAGATGATTTGTTTATTTTAACTAAGTTACATTTTACGCTTGGTTTTAGAAAATTTTAAGGAAAAAATAAGTAGGTATCTCGCGTAGCTGGTGCTATGTTTGGTTAAAGGTAAGTTTCTTCAATATATTAATATAATTGTGTTGCAAAATAGTAATTAAAACAATAAAAAATATTCCACATATTTCTACACATTATGCACAAATATGTACCCATTAATCACTGTTTTTTCTGTGTTGTTACAGGTAATGCCTCAAAAATGCTGATAAGTATGAATGAAATCCACAGAGAATTCAGAGTGTCACTGTGCAGTAGTTATTGGGACTATTCTCAGCACATCCAAGAGTTACAATTGATTGAAAGTGAATCAAATGAAGAAGGTTCTTCTTTCAAATAATTCCAATTATATATGGTCAGAACCAACACCAATATTTGTTCCAAAAAAGACAATTTCAAGATAACATTGGCGGAATATACAATTTGTTATTGGACTATTTCAAACTCAAATAACATGTAGTAGTTGTGCTATAAGTGAAATGCTGAAAAGTACCAAAACAATTTGCGGAGAGTGTGATGTCCTACTGTTTTGCTATACAATATCACAATTAAAAATGTATGTTCTGTAAAATAAGTGTATGATTGATGGTACATATAAAAATAAAAGAATAGAAAGTTTTATCAACAGGATTCATGAAATCAATTATAAATGAAAATAATATCCTCATCACAGTTAGTACACATGCAAGTGCAATGAAAGCATTTAAAAAATATAAATAGGTATATAAAGAATTTGAAAGCAAAAGTAGATTCTCCTTCCTTCCTACAGGTCCTCCTGAGGACATTCTCCAGCTGTGAATTGTTTTTAATTTAGGGCTAAATCTAAAGCAGTCTTCTTGAACTTCTTTCTATATTCTTTGATTTTGATAGTGTCTGTTAAGTTGTTGAAAAGTCTAATACAAGCATAATCTGTACTCGATAGTCTATGTATGGCTGATTATAATTTATGACTGGTTACATGTATCAGCACAATGCTGTAAGTAAATTATGTTGTTTTGAAGATGAACATCAAACTTCATATAGGTAAGTACCTACATTATATTACAACCATGATATTACATATTATAGGGTACCACGTATATCAAATGAGAATTTAAATACACAGCTTTTTTTCTTGAAGTCCATCAAAAATAGGTGAAAAATTTCTGGAAATAAAAAAATTGTACACATTTTTAGGAAAATTTATTGGTTAAAAAAAGCACAAATATTATAGGAAGTATTCATGTTTGAAACATGAACATATTTGTTTTTAAGAGATATATCAATGAACATACACATGTTCAACAAATAAAGTATGAAACATTAAAAAAAACACAAGTAGTACATTTAAGAAGATAACTTGTTGAATGAAATATAATTCTTGAAGTAGTCATAGATGTCAAGATGGACCCAGAGTTTTATGGGGTCAATTTTTTTAGTAAGATGAAAGAAATTAGAAGCCAGTATTTGAATAAAAAGTGTTTTCAGGTATTCTGCAGTTTTTTTAGAACGTTTTATTTTAAAATTAAAATTTTTAACCCTATTTTTAATATTATTGCTAATTAATATCACTGTGCAATGTAAGTATATTTAATTGATGTGTGTAATCACTTATAAATTATTTGATTTGAACAAATTGAGTCAGTTACTCCAACAGCTCTTTGTCTATAGTTGAAATCTATATAAGTTTATTTTGAAAATTGAAACTTAAAATCAGTTGACAAAATACAAAGTCTATAGAGTTATTGTATTGGATATGGATGGAATATCTCTTTCAAAAACATGTTTTCCTCAAATTAATAGACTACTGAACTTTTCAAAAATGTTACCAAAAAAGACAATTAAATATATTCACTTTTACATCAATAAATATTTAGTGTAATTGATAAATTCCCTTCAATATGTACATACATAAAAGAAATTACAATCCTTTTAGTTTTATCACATATAGCCAAACCATCGGTAGCAGCAAAATTTAAAAAATATATATGTTAAACTCTAGGGTTTGTGTAGTTGCTCTGTTTTTCTGATAATTTTGATAAATTGAATTATTATAGACTTCCTGATCTTCTAATAATTCCTGTTGCTAGATGTAGATTTGTTGTACTTGATGCTGTTCGTTTGAAAGGTACTGCAGCATTAGTTTGTCATTTGCTGTTCATTAGTGATACCTACTTGCTGAATGGTCCATTATGGAAATAAATAGTGGGAAATATCTTGAGCTCCCTTCAATGTGAACCTATTCTTTATATTATTATACGATCCTCTTACTCTTTAAAATGAGTGTGGCAAATATAATCATTTGCTTTCAATGCTAAGGTTATCATGAAATTATTTACTGTTGGCCAGAAAAAATACAGGGATAGCGGTGTATATTTTCACCAAATTACTATTCGGTGATATTTTTTATCATTTTAGTCGAGCTTGACAACTTTTCACAACACTCGTTTTCACCATTAATTGTTAATTTAGATTCAACTTTTATAAATGTAAACACTAATATAGACGTAGATTTTGTTAGGTTAACTTGGTCAGCATACTTCACTCTGTCCTCAAGCCAATTTGCTACTCTCGCGCCATCTACTATTCAATGCTTTTCGCGGACACTTTTTCGACATTTTTCCTATATAAGTTTGTGCTCCTTATATCTAGTCTCCATGGGCGAGAGCACAGAATATAATATGTGGCTAGAGGTTGAATCGTACCTGCATGTCAGTATTTTCTTTTGCGTTAGCTTGTTGATCGTTTGCCTAGAATCGTTGATCAAGTTTGAGATTCAATAACTCGGGATTAGATGGTCCAAATTGAACGTTCAAAACGCCAAAAGTTGTGTTTTTCCAAGTCCTTTAAGTGGGTTTTTTAAGATTTCAATTAAAATAAAAAACCGCACAGATATATTAATTGTAACTAAGGAAAAATTTGAACCACTTTTTTAAACTAACGTCTGAGTAAGTTAAACCGAAAAAATTGTTGATTAAATCATTGCGTATGATAGCTGTAACCTTCTAGTATGTGTAAACACATTATTGTGAGTTTAAACAATTTTTTGTGGCGTATGTCTGTATTCTAACAATGTCTATTTCTTTTACCCAATGCTTATTAACAATTAGATTACTCAGCAACTAAATAAGATATCGAAACCGCGTTTGCTGCATTCAGTTCGTGAATAAATAACGTATTATAAGACAAATAATGATTCACATTACATTAGTATTACTCAGAACTTGCTAACGAATGTCGAGAACGACTTGCTAATCTTGCAAGGCGGAACGTGGTGCGGCTAGAATGGATTCCTGCCCACTCTGGTTTTGAAGGCAACGAGATGGCGGATGCACTGGCTGCGGAAGGGGCGACAGCTCCTTTCTGCGGCCCGGGCCCGACCCTGTGCCTAACAAAACAAAGAATACGCAAGGAGACGAAGAAGTGGCTGAGGAATCAGCACCTCGCTCATTGGAATGCTCTGCAGGGTCCTAGACAATCCAAACTTCTACTGAAGGGATGGACTGATGGACACGCCAGGGCAGCCACTGAACTACCAAGGAGTAGGCTAAGGAAGATAGCAGGACTCCTAACAGGGCACTGCTGTATGAGGAAGAACCTCTACAATCTAGGAGTAGAGGAAAGTTCCCTATGTAGGGGTTGCGGCATGACTGATGAAACGTTAGTTCATGTTCTCTTAGAGTGTCCACACTGGGCTGTATTACGCAGGCGAATCTTCGGAGTCACTGTCATGGCTCCTGGAGACACAAGCAGGCATCCACTGAAAAAGGTTGTGGCCTTTATTGAAGGGCTCGGCTTCATGGATGACTAGGTAGCAGGAATAGCACAATGGGCCCGCCAGTGGCCTCAGTGTCGGAACCTTGGCTTGAGTTGACCAGGACAAGGCTCGCCTGCACATTTAGTAGTAGTAGTAGTAGTACATTAGTATTTTGCGTCTGAAAAACAGCTGTTTTTCAATTTTTTTTTACTAATTTATTCGCTGTGGCCGCAGGGATGGGAATTTTCACATTTAGAACCACGGAATTTTATAGCAAATTACACGCTTTATAACGTTGTTTCCATACATATGCATGATAAATTTAATACTTTTCGACTAAAATTCGGAAATATGTCAAAAAACAGGCCCATTTTTGGTTGATTTGGCTATAAACTGTTATTGTACAATTAGCACAGCCTAAAAACCGGTGGAGGCAATTGATTATTATTAACCATGATATTTCTGTGAAATTCCATCAAAAATCTCGCCTGGACTATAAATTGAGAGAGAGAGAGGATTGACTGAAGCAACCTTTTATCATTATTTTTTGTGAGAAGTTGGAAAGTGGTTGTTGTAATAAATATTTGTGAGTACAATTGAGGAAAAAATTATGAAAAGTCATACCTTAGCAACCAATATAAGAATAAATGATATTTCAAGTTGTTATAATAAATCATTTGTTGTTATAAATAAATTTCAGGGCTGACCAATTGAACTTGACACCCATTTAGATCTCACTTCTTTTGTCGTTAAAGTCAACAACCAAGGCATATAATTATCCATAATATTGGAACTTGGCTCTCATTTCACATTTATGTTTTTAAATGGATCATTTTTTTCATTAAATAGTGTATAACTGTAAGTAATATGAGTAGATTCCACCAAGTAGTGGCCCAAACTCAGTAAATTCAAATATTCTGAAAACATTTTGCAATATTTTTCTAGGTCCGATCACAAGACAAAAGAAGAAGCGGAACCAAAACGGCTTTCTCCATTTTCCGAAATGTCACGACGAGACGAAGGAGACGGTAGAAGTGTAGCAGACTCGAACTCATCCAGTTACAAAAATCAATTCATGACTTATCAGGCTACGTACAAGAAAACAACGAAGCCTGCAGCTAAATTGCGGACGATTTCTTTGCATAGAAGAAATCTTCAGAGTTGACAAAATATTTAATAAAAAAAATTATAAATTCTCTCTCTCTCTATCTCGCTCTCGTATTAACTGTATTTTAATAAAAATAGTCGGGTTATTGATAAATGAATATATTATGAGATTTTAGTATTACTTATATTTTAATTTTGTACAATGAACATAAGCTTTAATAAATTTGGCCATTGTGTATTTACCTTAGAAGTTTATTTATTTTCAATGATAGCACGATTTATTTTCGTGTTCTAGACACTACTGTCACTTCCTTTTTCAATCTCTATCGATTTTAGAATCTAAGGCGCCACAAACTCTCAACCCTGGCCAACTACAGGAGGGTGAGACCTTAGCAAAGCTAGGGTCTGAAACCAGAATTTGGAATATCAAAAACTGTGCACGTCTCGGTGGATTCAAACAAAACATGACATACTGGAGTCACATGCCAAAGCAGAAACCCAGCAAACTCCTGTTCAAAAACCCTCGGAGCCGCTGAGTGACGAAACATTTAACCTTAGCAGGTGCCAGATTAAGGGGTCTATTTTGTAAGTATGTACGATGCCGTTGATGAACGAATATCGTTTACGAACGATAAATGTTATTCTGTATTCAAAATGCTAACGAATTTCTTGTTAGAAATCGCCGTTCATGAACAACAGCCAGAAAGGTCACTTTGGGTATAAGAATTTGTCTATTTTTGTGATAAGATTAATTATTTCGGTGAAAATTATTGGAGATATATAGACTCCTACAACTAGAGCACTCAAGAGAGGATTTATACAAAATGGAACTAGTGAAAAGACTGTGCTGTTCAGCTGTTACCTTTTGTCATAAAACTATTTTATTTAGTGAATTTTTGTGGCTCATTAGTCACTTCCTCCCAAACTTCCTCATTTAAAAACCAGGGATTTGAATTTAAGTTGGCAATTCTGTAGACTTCTGATTGGTCGGATTCAGCCCAGTTTCACACAACACTTTTTAATATTGACATCAGCTGATAGTTTTCATTTTTGAAGTTCTGACAGATAAATAAGTAAATATTGGATAAAAAATGAAAAATATTCTGAAGCAGTGGGTACATTATTACTTTACATTTTTTTTAAAGTAGTAAAATCGGTTTAGCGAGTATTAAGGGAATAATAAAGTAGAGGAATATTATATAGTGCAGAAAATATTGGTGGAATACCAGGACTTTTGAAAAATTGTGATGAGTGAATAAAAAATGTCGTTCGAAGAACAAAAATGTTATCTGTGCTGGATAAAATTTTGCAAGCTTCAAAGAAACGTTCAGACTTTCTTGAAACAAATTAAATTTATCTGTATCACCTTTTGACGTGTCAAATGTAGGTACTATTTATTTGTTATATACATATTTGGGAAGAAATCGTCAAAGTTCATCGGAAGAACATGCCATGGAAGATATAAAACAATACAGAAAAGAATGGGTTTGGTAGGAAATACATTATTGGTTTTTGAAGTTAAAAAGAAGGAAGAAGGTATCTCAGAAGTATTTGAAAAGTGGTTTATTATACTTAGTCCGGCAACATATAAAGATAACTGTTGGTAATGTTTAAATTAATACTGCATATTGCTCTACAATGCTATTAATTTTGTAGTATTGTTATTGCCAGAACATATTATCAATTGTCATATTCTTTTCAATTTAATTGTAATAAATATAATTAAAGTAACTTGACTATCTGTAATTCTCCACCATCAACAATGACCATAATTTGTTTGTTGTCGATGTGAATCTGAATCTTCTTATGTTTGAATAAGAAACGAAACAGGAAAAAGTCTTACATTTTGTTTAATGCGTAGGTAAATCTGAAAAATATACTGCTGATCAGAGCAGAAATCGACTTATGACTAATGTCTTTGCTATCAGGCATATTTAATATATTTGGAACACGACTGTTGACTACGTTTTCGGAACACACCCTTTAGTAACTAATCTAGTAACTTTTAGTGGTGTGAGTAAGGCTTTTCAAATTACTCCTCCTGGTTTTTAAATGAACTATAAATTTCTAAACATTCCGTTTCCTTGTCGCACTAGCCACTCCAAAATAAAACATTAATTTTTATCAAATTCCCTTTCTATTTTGGTCTCTCGATGTTCGAAATTTCAAGTTTTATTTCAAAATTTCATTTAAATTTATTTTTTGTGTGAACAATTTCCTATTGTCTGCAGCCAGCAAGTTTACGGCAATTTCATTCAAGTTTTACCTCAGAAGGCAAACAAAGGCATCTTAAGTCAACGTCGTTCCTGTTCCCGTTCCGTGCACGAGAGGAGACTATTATTTATTTAAAATAATAAGGCAAGGTAAATTGCAACGGCGACTCAATGTGGAGAGCACCTCAGGTGCGAATTCGGATACCAAACTAATATCAGTTCAGGGAGTAGTCTTACCGGTTCGCGGGTAATCCTACTTTATTTAAGTTATTGAAGTTATATTGAAGTTGATGAGATAATAGATGAAGTTAAGAAACCAAATGCATTTAATAAGTTAATAAATCAAGTTAAGAAATGTGATTAAAGTTAATCAAGAAAGGTAAGTGGGCGCCACCCTGAATAATATTAGTCGACTTGTTTTTTCACCTCACAACTCTCTATCAACAAACCTGGAAATGCTGATGGAAGGGAAGGAATATGAACAACGTTGTTAAATTTACAAGTTGTATAATGATTTTAAAACTAATATTACAGTGAATGAATGTTGTTTTATGTTGTTTACGTTGTTGGTTGTTTTACGTTGTTTTACTTTCCTTATTTTCTTCGGACAGGTCCTAGGTGTCTGATGTTAATCTACCTCATAGAAACCACTTCGTCCGGAATGTCACGTACAAATTGGCAGGTATAAAGTGGCAGATTGAATGCACTTTAGAGAAAAAAAGTTTGAGGTAAACCTCTCACAAGAAATTAACACTATCTGTTCATGGTTCACAGGAGAAAAAAGGCTTATTTTTACTACTGGCTATTAGATTAAACCATGTGATGAGCAATGGACATACGTTGCGTATCCCTTTCCTGTTCACATGCTCCGCTTCGAGAAAGAATTTACATATTGGTAGTGTGTTCCTAAT
Organism: Galerucella pusilla; assembly: GCA_910591695.1. Taxonomy (NCBI): domain Eukaryota; kingdom Metazoa; phylum Arthropoda; class Insecta; order Coleoptera; family Chrysomelidae; genus Galerucella; species Galerucella pusilla. The sequence continues at coordinate 97,557 of CAJUYI010000287.1, read as the reverse complement.
TTCTCTCTCTATAGGAGAGAAGAATTGAAATATTTGACCAATATCAGTGTATACTGATCCTCACCAACGGAAATTATCCGTCGCACATTAAATGTAAAAATTTGCCGTTCAGCGATGATCGTTGCTACAGGTTCTCGACGAGAATCATATGTTGGTAAGGAAAGGAATGGCTACTCGCCGTTAGGTAGATATTTAAATATTTCAATGAAGTTTGGATAGTGGCCAAATATAACGTTACAACTGCCGCCATCGCGCTAAGAGCTGCAAATATCCTCCGACTTATAAGATAAGTTCCTTCGTTCTTATCTTTAGCGTGTGTAAGATTTGGATTTGGCGTGCTGATAATTACAATTTGGTATTCTCTTCGTGTGATTTTTTGAAATACTCAATTTATGTTTAATTTTCAAATATTTCAATACATAATTATTATTTTCCTTCTCTGTATTGATTATTCAATAATTATTGAATTGGATAAGCGTGTTCGGGAATAAGTAGATACATTTTATTTAGTTTTTCTGTAGCTTGACGTTTCCAGTTTTTCACCTTTTGTTTCTGGTCTTAATTGCTTCGTTTCGATTAAAAAGCTGGTGGCGTCCAATTTAATATTAATTGTACATCCCAATGATAGTGTATGGTAGTTTAATTGGTACCAAATTCCACTCCCTGAGGTGGTGTGCTTTAGCCTGGGGCTGTTTAGGTTGCAAATTGGCGCCCAACGTGGTATAACAGTATAACCAAGAACACAAAAAGTCTAAAGTAGTGATGAGCAAAACAAGACCAACTCCAAGACGGATAGTCTTGGTCTTGCTCAAATCGTCTGGTCTTGGTCTAGGTCTTGCTTATTAGACTTGATCTTGGCTTTTCGTACAAAGTTTTGGTCTTGTTCATTTTACCCACTATTTATTTTTTTCCACTTTCAAAGATTATCATGGTTATAAATTATTAATGATTTACAATCAATTTTTAAACTAGCAAATTTCTTCATTTTATTACTATTTACATGGTATTAAAAATTCACAACGTATATTTTTTTTTGTACGTTGAGTCTTGCGTATTTGGACTTGGTCTTGATATTCGGACTTGGTCTCGTTCATTTAGTCTTGGTCTTGCGAAAAAGCAGGATCTAGATTAAGACTGCAAAACAAAGACCGAAACTCCACACTACTCTAAAGGTTGAGGTGCCGAGGACACGAAGCCTCTGAATGGTGATGCCAAATGGGATCATTAACATATTTTTTTTTATTTCACCATTAGGAAAAGCACATAATTTTGAAGCTCTGTGCAAAAAATGAGACGTCAGCGAGACTCCTAAGTGGCCTAATAAAAATTATAAACGCTCCTCTCCGAATTTCAGGCGCGACGTCATCGCATATGAAATCTCTCGTTGAGGGAGCGGACACCGCGCCGATCGGTTTTCGGTTAGATGACTACTTAGCTAGTAACAGTAGGTATTTTGCTAGCTTATATGCTTATTTTATTTTATCATACGTTTTAGCAAACTTTAAACAGTGTTATGTTTGTGATATAAGAACGTTTATAAATAATTTAAACTATTCGACACAATGGACCAAAGCCAGAGTAAAAAAGGCATAAATATTGTGCGGTTCCAGAATGTAAAAGTACTACAATTAAAACATCTAACAAAACATTTATTTCTATTAATAAGGATGCAAAAAAATGGAAGCAATTGCATAAAAGCATAAAAAGACTCAGATTATTCACTGATAAGTCAACATACTTTGTTTGTGTATTTTTAGGATTTCATTTTTTTCAATAAGAATTGTTATAAATTACTTTATAAAATACGTTGTGAATCCATATTGAGAGGGTTATTGAAAACCACACGCTTGTATTAATCTAAATTTTTTTAAATACGTAGATGATATTGTTCTTATAGCTTGTGGTGTTATTAATGTTCAAAATTATTCAATACAATAATAGGTCAGTTCTTCACAAATTAAATTTTATTAAATAGGTACTTACCTACTGCTTTTTACCAAAAAACAGGTAATCTTTTTCAGTAGATCATCAACAAAACTGGCGTATATTCAAAGTCCGGATCAGCTCTAACAAATATCGCTTTTTTCACCAGTGAGGTGCATGTGCATTTGGATCTGATGTAAACATTTGGAACTAATATTACCTGCTCCATCAAAATAAGTTTTTCTTGTTCTTTTCAACATTGGTGATTTAATTTCCACTACACAATCATCATAAATAGCATTTGGGGAAGCTCCTTTAATTGGGCAGTCTGCAGTTGAAAAAATTGCAATTTTTTACTGAGTAACCTATAGCGTTATCTCCGTAACTTTGTCCACCAGACCAGGAATAAAATGAAACATCTGGAATCACCCTGTATATCATTTGAGAGAGCATGTTTTTATGAAAATATTGACATTTTTAATCATTCTGGCCGAAAAACAGCCAAAAACGATGTGTCACTTAGTATAAAATTATAATTTAATAAACTCGTGTCTGCTTTTCTAGAATTAGGTCCATGCATTTTATTTTATCCACACAAAATTTTGCGAGTAGTTCAAAATAAATAAATTCTACGCGAGGCACGTTACAGTCAGAAGCGTAATGTTTCTGCACATTAACTTTCATATGCGGTGACGTCACAGTCATAGTCTTCGCCCCGCTACGGTATGCTTGTTTAATTGGTTGTATTAGGAGAACGACATATTCTATTGACATGAAATTTTCAGAATCATATTTTTATCCTTAGTACTTTGTTTTACGACAGTTAAAAATGATTTAAAAATTTTAGTAAGCGAGCCCATTAATCAATCAATCACCCACTCGTTTTAACAACTATTTATCCGACCGAGAAAATATTTCTTTTGTTTAGGAAAAATTGAAAAATTGAAGCAGATCAACACTTCGTTTATATTTTATCTTGTAAAATAGTCACATTTCAGTATTACATGACTTCATTTTTCAAAAAAAAATCAGCAAAAGCTGCAATACTTATATAATAAAATCGAGATAAAAAAGTTACTTTTCCTTTTTCGAAAAAGTTATCCTTCCTCAATATTTTCTTTTTCGTTGTTTTCCTTTTCATCTTTTTCTACATGAGTTAATGATTCTTCGATCGGTTCTATCGTAACAACCGATGCCAAAGTTGATCTAGCTGATCTTGTTAATCTTTTCGTTTTAGCTTTACTAAGGTTAGCCAACCTTTCCCTTCTCTTTTTGCCATCTGAAAATAAAACAAACCATTGAGAGCAGTATGCAGACTGGCCCAAAAAATATCTCCAACTTCAAAGTAGGAAATTTACACCTGAAATAAGATGTAATATTCAAACTATTGTTATTATCTTCATCTTAAGCCCTTACTGGTAATATTCACCTTTCCCGAGCGTGTGTAAACGCAAATGACACTAGGCTCTTCAGTTACATATTTAGAAATTTAATGACAGTGTTAGAAGTATTCAAAATTGCGGCTTTATGCAGATGTATGTATTTTTGTGAACACCTAGTTTGGGTATGGTTCTATTATTGCGGGCACAGCAACATCCACCAGAAGAACTGAGCTAGGTTTTTTATCAACAACCACAATATCAGGCCGGTTATTCGTCACCCGTCTATTGGTGATAATTGACCTATCTCTAGAACCGAATGCAGATGGTACTTGGAATAGAGGGTGTAGGTATTAACTAATCCAAATTAGTTGGCCAACTTCTGATGGATGATACTGCAAAGTTGATTGTGTCTGCGAAAGTAATAAATGTTAGCTATAGCTGAACATCCCGACGTACTGTGTTGTATCGTCTCGGTTGTTTGTTGACACCTGCACTTGTCCGACACGATGTATTGATCTTTTATGACACATTTCTTGTAATTGTTTATATTAATCAAGTGATCTTGAATAGGCATGATGACTGATGTTTAAAAACTGCTCCACGATATTTTCACGTACTTATATACTTTATCTGCAATAAATGTTATTTCTGGAAGAAAAACAATTTTGAAGGAAAAATTCAACTTTTGAAAACACATCTCAAATTATGCGCCAAAACGCTAGAATAGTAATGGCGTCTGTCTATGACATCATCAATTCGTAAATACCATTTATAGGTGATCTGTGTCGATAGGTTATCTATAATCTGTGTCAAAGTCAAACTTCAAACACTTGACAGCTTGGAGGCTAAAAGTTTATTTTGATACATAAACAAAATTTGAATCATTTTGTGTGATTAGTTATCATAGAGATGAATCCTAATGTGTATCGACTCTCTTCTGATTGGTGTTTGAGATAAGATGTCGGATGGTTGAATTTTGTGCTTATATTTTTACTAAAATAAATGTTATCACACATGTAAAATAAAAATAAGTGATTTCTTTAGAATCTCTGTATCTTATATAATTATATCAACTCAATATTTTAGTGATTCTTAGTTACTGTCATCATGCCTATTGTCATCATAAATTCTGTCGTTTCTGGAAATAATGTCTCATTAGAGAGCAACTTATTTGTTGCTTCCCTGTCGATATAAGGTAGTACAGATAACTGTTTGTATATACCTCGCAAACTCGCTTACCCTAGAATGCGGTTTTATCGATTAATGTGCTTCGAGAATTGCACCATGTGCACCCTAGTGAAGTATTCCACTTCCTTGCCCTTCTTGCTTGGTGAATGTGAGGTTTCTTGTACTAGGCTATGAGAAGCCACCTGCCAGTAATTGATTGAAAAAAGATTCAATCTCAAGGTGATTGGCTACTTAAAAAGGGTGGGTCTGGAGAATATAATCTAGATTAAGGGTGTGTTGTAGCTCGGTAGTTAGTTAGATAGTTAACCATTGGTTAACTTCAAAAGGTTGTTGTAATACGAGAATTTAGACGTTCACCAACTGGTTAACCTTCAAAAATTTACCATAACCTATGATCAAACACGGAACAATACAATTTTACTTGTTCTATCCTATCCGTTTGTCTGATTTTTTTGACAATTTAGTTTTGCAATTGACGTTTCACAGTTATTTTCGATTTCCATTGATAAGTAAAAAAATAAATGTATATAAAGATATTATATTTATACCGATGAACATTTAGTGCGAATTATTTTGAACAAAATGGGGAATTGGAAGAAGCGAGAGATAATTTACAAGAATTTACAGATGATGAAGACTTTCGAGAGTTGCTCGAATTAGAAATGATTCCCAGAGCCTCTAGAAACTTATCCATTATATAGAGGAGATTAAAACTAATAAACTGAACTGAAATAGCTTTATTTATTATAAAAAGCTAGAAGTCAAATTATTTTATCCTCATATAATCAAAAACCCTTTTTATACCCGAAGGTGTAAGGGTAGGCTAAATATTTTGTTAGTAGATGAAATGAGTCAATTTCTATTTATTTTTTGCCATCTATTTTGCTTCTTCCCACTTCACATTTCTTCTTTCTAGTATTTATCGGGATTCCCACACATCCCTGACTGGTCTGTTGCTCATTCTTGTTGAGTGTCCGAACCACTTAAGCTTTTTTTATCTAATAATTCGAGTATTGGTTCTACTTCCAGTTACTTTCTCACATCCTCGATTCTTATCCGATTTCTTCGTGTTATACCCTTCACTCAGCGCAAATATTTCGACATTTAGATTTCTGTGACAGTCTACAGCTTTCACAAGTAACGATTGGCCGATAAACTGTTTTTTCTACAGCCACATATATATTATCCATTTTCTGCACAGTTTACGGAATGAAAATGTAGGCCATATCGGTTAACTGAACGGATATGATTTCATATACATCCTAGAACGTATATGAAATCCACCAATCGGCATTCGCGATTAGTACCCGTCTCTCATCGTTTTTTCAATTTAAAAAAAAAACGTCAAAATAACATGTCAAAAAAAGTCTCTCTTAGAAGATCAAGAATATTCATTTACAAAAATAAACTTAAATAAAATAGTCCGTACAAATTAACAACAAATACTGAAAACAGAATAAAATGGGTATTTAGATGATGTCAGATTAATTATAAAATTATGTAATACATCTGACGTTATTGATAATAAATTGGCATAACCTCGGTGGTCGAGTGGTAAGCATGCCAGATTCTCACGCGATAGACCAGGGTTCAATCCCTGCGAAGAAATATTTTTTAATTGTTAATTTTATTTTTAAATAATTATTCTGCTCGATATTGATAACGACATCAGGTAGACGCTTGAAATATTTAGCAGAATATTCATTATTATAGATAATGGTACGGTACCCTTCGTGCGGGAGTCCGACTGCCAACAACTACTCATAACAGCATCGCATATTTAAAAAGGGAAACCGTAGCATTATACCACAGACATATAAAAAACAATAGACAGAGTTGTTTACAAAATGTGTATGTGCCAACATTAATTCTTACTTTACTACAAATTATTTTGTAGTAACGCAGCGTTGCCAGATGAATAATATAAAATTACTTTTAATACTTCATGTTTGATACCTACTATTATTTAACATTTCTCTACAAACAGAATATATTTTTGCATACATTTATTTTTGCATACATATATTTTTGCATGTAAATATGTGTGGAAATTTGTTATTTGTTGAGTTTGAATCTCTTAAATTTTATTTTACATACAAGGTAGTATAGTATAATTTTCCTCTCACCTTTGAAAATTTTGCGAAGTCCGGCAACGCCGCTAGCAAAATACCCCAACAAGCAGCCGCCATATTCCAATATCATTTCATTGATATTTAAAGTGGCGAGTACTGTGTTTTTGATTTATTTGCGTGTATTTCACCTAATTTAGTATTTACTAGTGAAGCAGAGGTGTTAAAAAATTAAAACTATCGTGAGACAGTGTGTGGTGTGCCGGAAAATCGACTATTTGAACCCTAACCTATCTTTTCACTGGTAAGTTGTAATAAATAAGTTAGTCATAGGCGGGTATGTGAATCCTTTTTTCACACAATCTGAATTGGCTTGATAAAGAGAAATTTGGGTGAAATTACTGTGATGTTCTGTATTTTAGGAAGGATGTATATTAAAGATACTAATA
>CAJUYI010000287.1:74288-90536 GCA_910591695.1 Galerucella pusilla | reverse complement strand
TCTGTCTTGTCGGTTGTCTACCTACTAGGTATATGCAATACATTACAATTACCACTCACATACTTACACATATTTAAGCAGATTGTAGAAAATAACCATAAGATGTTGCACATACCTATATATAAAAAAAATGTCTATGATGCTTACCTGTAGGAAGCATTAGACAAGTAGTTCAGGAATTTGGATAGACTGAGAGTTTTGAGGTATTAAAAACTTCATGTGAGGCTTGCTTTGATAGGCGACTACTTACTGTACCTAATAAGTTGCTGTTGCATTTTGTATAGGTGCTAGGAATTATGTACTTTTATTCCTAGCTTTACTGGTGGTTTTACCTCATATCACAATACCTCTACTACAACACCATTATCTTCAGAAATCCTAGTTAGTAGTAAAAAATAGGTAAACAGCTAGCCACTGTTGTGTACCTATAAGTTTCCAATGATTTCTTCTAGTTTTCCGGTAAGCCAAGCTCGAAGAAATACCTGGATGGAAATACTTGGATTCCAACCAGATAAAAAATTACCAAAGAGGCCAGAAGTATGTTCTGATCATTTTGAAGAAAATGATTTTACACAAAGGACCAATGGAACAAAAATGTTAAGGAGAGATGCAGTTCCTTATTTCGCAATCAATGACTTAACTTTGACGATGTAACTACTTGTAAAATAAATATGTATTATTTTGTAATTATTTTTATTTCATAAACCTCACAAAAATTTGTATTACCTAGAAGAGCAAAATTAATATAAACTACAATATACATTACTTTTACTGACAATTTTGAAGTTGTTTTAAAAAATGAAAATGTGTAATATTCTCCTTTGAGCAGTAAATATTTCAATGTGATAGATAAATTGAATTTTTTTTATCAGTAGTAACTTATTTTGATATTTATACTAATTTTTATTGCACAGTTGTTTAATAAGTTTCAATTTAAAAAATCGAAAATATTGTGAAAAAATTCTCGAATTGAGTCTATTCAATCATTCGCCCAGTTATTTCTCCGTCTATGGTGTTTATCTGTCGGCCGCCATATTCCAACAATGGTCATATGCTTTGCCTCTTCACCGCCCCTGATTATAACAATGTTGGAGTATAAACATTTCGTATTTTATGAATGAATAGCTCTGTCTATTGTTTTTTATATGTCTGTGCATTATACAAGTACGTTTACCACATAAAATTGAATTGAATTGGTGAAATTATAAATAAAATTGTTAAACATTTTTAATTTGAAGTTACAGTTTATTAAAATGTTTATTTTCTAGATTTTTTCTTAAGTGAACTCGAACGATTGAGCACTCCGCATACGGCGTCGTGCTCAAACTTCATCCTCGTACGATATGGCCATCATATCCACACTATAGTTGCACAAACTACTATTATATACTGTAATTTTGGTTTTTGCACTGATTTCCTTTTTTCCTATAAATGATACATTTTTGATGCATTGGCGATCCTTTCATTTATTTCAATAATCTTCATATCCGTTTTTATTTATCTTCATACCAAGGTATTTAAATACGTCTATGAAACTAAATTTATAAATGTAAATGACAATTACGGGAACGAAAGGTTGAAATGTCAAGTCAACTGAAATCCATTGGTTACGTCAGGGTAGGGATCTCTGAAGGCGCGAGGGTGCTGCCACATAGGGAGTCCCGTCAGTACCAAGATATCTAGTTTAGTGAGAACTGTAACGCCGTTAGTGGTAGTTGCAGAGTCTTCCATATATAGGTATCAGCGCTGACATCCTAACGTGCTATCTATGATCCTAACCTGACAACTGCCTGACAGCTGCAGATCAACGTTTCACAACGCGTATTGTGAGTTTGCCCAGTCTTAGTTTTAAAAAACTATTTTGCTCATTTGTGTGTGTTGAGTATTCGTAGTTGGTTTTTATTGTTTATAGTGGGACTTTTATTTTAAGAGACAATGTCGAGAATATGTATTGTGAAAGACTGTAATGTGAGGTGCACACGGTAAGCTTTATCTTTATAAAAAAACATGTCTCATTAAATGAAAAGTGAGAGATGTAGTTATTCTTCCATACAGCTAACTTCCCAGCATTGTTGTTGAATTCCCATTATTTATTTTTCTTCATGTTTGTCATTGAAATATGTAAAAAAACGTTCCATATATTGTATACTTTTTTATTCAATAAAATATATAAACTTGATGATTATTGCTTTATTTTCCCCATTTCCGGCATTATATGGTCAATTTTTTGACATTTCATTTAATTTTACTTGACTTGATTGATTGTTATTATTGGAATATCAATCTAATGTTTAGTAACTTTAAATGAAATATCAAAAAATGGACCATAAATGTCATATTGCAATAAAAGTAAAATTACAGTAATTTTGAATATGCCGCCAAAAACTGTAAGATTACAGGAATCTTCTTTTTCGGCTATTAGCGAAGTTTACAACCATCTGTTTTGTGTTGAGGTACTGACGGGACTCTCAAGGTGGCGCCACCCGTACAAATAGAGGGCCCACGGGTCAGTTTCCCATCCATAAGAATTTTTTATCTATGGGTTTTATCTATGTTACAACGCAAAAAGGCTTAACTACTGAATAGTAGTTTAACATAGTTTAACCATTGGTCCAGTGACCAGTGGGTTAAACTGCTGAGTTACAACACACCCTCAGAGGACTGCAATATATCTGCAAAGGTCACAATGGAATAGGCCGATTGGCCACATTATCAAATTTAATCTAATCCAATTCTACTTTCTGAAATGTTTTTTTCTCTCGCTCAAAAATATTTAATAACAATGTATATTTACTTGCGATGACTTGTTTCCAATAAAAGTGATAATTGTATGGATGTGCGTCGATGAACCTCTCAGCGTATTCTCCTAAATCACGAAAATCGTCGTAAGTCTGATAAAGTGCGTCGTAATCTAAATCTAGAGTTGAATATGGATCTGGTGGTGGCGGTGGTTTTTCTCTTACTATGTCAGGAAATAGAGAGGTTACGGTGTCCACAAAAATGGACTCCCCATCTTTCAGTCTGAAAATAATTAAGAATGACAGTTGTAATTTGTAATTCGACTAACCGTGACATTTCTTCGCGTTGCATACATAGAGCGGTAACTAGCCGTCAGACCTGGGGGGGCCTAGGAATGGCCTGGAGCGCTATTCTGTAATAGCCGGAGAGCCAGAGCCAAAAAAACTGTTTCAATTTCTAAAGGGTGGTTTTTTGTTAAATCGTTGTAGCCGATGGGTACACAAACATGCTGCGGTCAGTCAAGCGTGCCGTAGAACAGGTGGCTCAGGTGCGATATTAAAGGTGTATCATTTGACGGGTGAACAAAATGAATTTCTAAAAGCTGAAAATTGTTATACAACTTCTCTATTGTATGAAATAAAAGTTGTGTTGGTCAGACAGTCATACATTAGAACAGAGCTGGTCAGTCAGTCCGGATAGACGTAGGATAAATAATTATTAAGTGCAATTCGTTTCTAAAACTTCAAAATTTGTCTGAGGGTTCAGAATTATGTATTGAACATCAAAACATCCGTCAGTCATGTGTCCAGTAGAACAACGTCCGTCAGTCAGGTGAAAAAGGTAAAGGTATACCGCGCGCGCCGTTTGAGTTTCAGGCTGCGTATCACGATATTTCTACATTTGTATTGTTATTTTAACAATCAGAAAACGTCATTTAATGTTTTAATTTGTAGTTCTATGGATAATTACCATTTGTATCGCATCGACAAACTATTTTAACATTTGATACGTATCGTGCGGTATTATTATGCAAAAAAAAATTGTGGGTTCAGAAAAACTTATCATATCTACTACCAGTAAATGTCACTCGGAAATGTGATTTTGGCTATTGTAATAACTTGAAATTTAATTACGTTCTTGAATACTCTTAATTGATTAATATACAGTACAAATTTGTATGAGTTGTAATTTCGCAAAATATTCGTGCTTAGAAAGAAGCACTAATTATTGAAGGTAAAAAAAATAATTGAATCTCTTACGTTGGAAATAGAATGCATGCGAATGAACGGGTGTATTGAAAACGAACTAGAAAAGACAGGTATACTCGTCGGTAAGAATCCGAATTTTCGTACACAATAGCTAGAGTTCGAGAGAGAGAGAGAGAGAGAGAGGGCTCTTTTTCCCCCACCTTTGAACGTCCTCCACTTCAAATTTCAACGGTTATTTTACCAAACGCTGATGCGACACTTTGGTTGATTTACAAAATGAACAGAATTTGTGTATTCGCTCTTAAAAAGCAACTTCTGTTGAATTCATTCACGGAAGAAACTTTGAAAAAGTGTCAAGCGATCTTGCAAATTCGTGTAAAGTATAGCGTCGCATCAGCGTTTGGTAGAATAACTGTTAAAATTTGAAGTGGAGGACGTTCAAAGGTGGGGGAAAAAGAGCCCTCTCTCTCGAACTAGCTAGCTAGCTATTGTGTACGAAAATTCGGATCCTTACCGACCAGTATACCTGTCTTTTCTAGTTCGTTTTCAATATACCCGTTTATTCGCATACATTATATTTCCAACGTAAGAGAAATACATTATATTTCCAACGTAAGAGATTCAATTCCTTATTTTTTATACCTTCAATTATTAATGCTTCTTCCTAAACACGAATATTTTGCGAAATTACAACTCATACAAATTTGTCCTGTGGATTAATCAATTAAGAGTATTTAATAACGTAATTAAATTTCAAGTTATTACAATAGCCAAAATCACACTTCCAAGTGACATTTACTGGTGTAGATAAGATAAGTTTTTCTGAACCCACAATTTTTTATTTTTTTGCATAATAATACCGCACGAAACGTATCAAATGTTTAAATAAATCGTTTGTCGATGCGATAAAAATGGTAATTATCCATAGAACTACAAATTAAAACATCAAATGAGGTTTTCTGATTGTTAAAATAACAATACAAAACGTAGAAATAGCGTGATACGCAGCCTGAAACACAAACGGCGCGCGCGGTATACCTTTACCTTTTTCATCTGACTGACGGATTTTGTTCTACTGAACACATGACTGACGGATGTTTTGATGTTCAATACATAATTCTGAACCCTCAGACAAAATTTAAAGTTTTAGAAACGAATTGCACTTAATAATTATTTATCCTACGTCTATCAGGACTGACTGACCAGCTCTGTTCTAATGTATGACTGACTGACCAACACAACTTTTATTTCATACAATAGAGAAGTTGTATAACAATTTTCAGCTTTTAGAAATTCATTTTGTTCACCCGTCAAATGATACACCTTTAATATCGCACCTGAGCCACCTGTTCTACGGCACGCTTGACTGACCGGAGCATGTTTGTGTACCCATCGGCTACAACGATTTAACAAAAAACCAGCCTTTAGAAATTGAAACCGTTTTTTTGGCTCTGGCTCTTGGACTATAACTCGTTTCGGAGAGAAATCGGTATCGGTAAGACTCAGTTATCGACAGCCGTCGGTAAGTCGCATGTGCGGAATTCTGTATACCTTTTCACCGACCGATATCGCGAATTCAAGTCGATGAGAATCGGTATGTCTACCGTGATCTAATGAGCCCCACGGTAACCGTTATCGAGTTTCGTTGAAAGGGAATTTTCATTATTTTTTGATGTTTGTTTGGAATTGCGGATTATTTAAGTGAATTTTCAATGTTTTAAGAGTAGCTAACTATATTGTGTATAGGGTCTAATCTAGTGTTTTATAAGTTCTTTTCATATTTTCCACAAAATTTTATTGCAGCAAAATTTGAATGGCTCTCCATGTACTGAATCAAATGATCCCTCTGAGCGAAACTATAACGCTAAGTTTTGATATAACAAGAAACTCCTTCAAAATAATTAATATCTGTACTTATCCTATCCTTGAGACTTGAAAAAAAAAGAGATATATGTTAACGCCAGATCAATTCTTCAATGCTCTAAATTTCGAGTTTTTGAGGTAAACATGAATTGTATAGTTTATGCTAACAGATGAAGGATATGTCACTATCACTATCTATTATCTAATTATATGACCCTACCTTACAACGAAACCAAAATATAACTTCTAATCTTCAGCGTGCAGTTTTGTTTGTTTACAAATTTGACAGTTTCCCTCATCGTTGATTGGCCACATGTACTGAATCGAGTGACGTCACTTCTATGCCGATAATTTTTGGTTGCAATTCCGAGCGTCGAAAACCGTGGCATACAGAATAGCGTTATATTAGTCCAGTCGGCCGCGCAACCGATGGCTGTTGTTAACATACCGATACCGACGATCCTGTCAATGCCGCGTACAGAATAGCGCTCCTGGTCTATAATGATGTGATCTAGCCTATTTATAAATTATTTTATTGGAAATAAAAGCCCGTGACTTATTTGAAAAATTGTTTGATGTCTTAGCCAAAAATGAACCTACAAAATAATCCTTTAGACTAAACAAACAAATTACTTTGAAAATCAAATTACATATATACAAACTGCTAGCCATATGGCTAGACTGCCTGATCGTCTGAAATTCATCGATATTTTCAATGATAAAATATTTTGATGCGCGTCTGGTGTCTACTTTATTTGGTACGGATATTTATTTGAAAAATCCTGACGGACCCTGAAATTGTCTGGGTGGAGCCCAAAAGGCATGGGAGGCCTGGCACCCACGCCAGTGAGAGCGGAGGCTGGTGTATACCCTCCTCCCCCCGTGGGAATTTTCGACACATACATTTTTTAGTTTGTATTGACATGTACTTTAAGGTTTTATGTGTTTGCCACTCGCGAATTACAGCATATCCCGGAAAAACACGAAAAAATCATGAAAATTGCTTCTAATTTTCTTCCCACTCCTATACTATACTCCTATAATCCTATAACAGCCAGTTTCACAATCGGTGGTAAACTCCTAGGATTAAGTAACCTTAACCGAGACACTAACCATTAGAACATGTTTCACAATCATCATTTAACTAATGGTCAGATAACTTATGAAATTATATTAACTTTTGTTGTGTTGGTATGAAAACCATCGATAGTATGATGTTCTATGTCAAATGAAAGGAAAAAGCAGACCTTTAGAGGTTATGTTTTACAGTTTTTATACTGGAACTACCAAACTACCCCGCGCTTTAATTGTAGGATGGGAAATAGCCTCCTCAATATCTTCCAACAGACTTTCTACTGTCCACTTTGACATACGAAATCTGCATAAAAAATTGTGACTGTCGAATTCTTCGAAATAATCACGTCTTGGGCGAATCATTTTTGGCCATCTGACTTCATCGTCACTGCTATATATAGGCATCAACATCATACTCTTTCATATTTCTAATTGTTTGTAATTGAAAATAACAATATTTATACAGTTTTAAAATTTGACAGTTGATGCAGTTAACGATCATAAATTAGGTTAGATTTCCTTGGTTAGCACAGTACTTTGGATTGCAGTTAAATTTTTTAATGGTTAACCTTTACTTATACCCTTGACCACATATTGTGAAACCCAAATTTTGTCGTAACAGTTGGATACTTTTTAACCATGAGGTAACCTATTATTGTGAAACTGGCTGTAAGTTGTTAATTAAATGCCAATTTTCAGTTTCATAATGATACTCATTATAACACTGGTTTTCACAATGAAACTGAAAAATTGACCAAAAGAAATGTAGATTTTCAAATGCCCAAGTAGGCAGACCCAATATTTTCTGAAGAATGCTTGACAGTTTGACAGTGTTTTATGACAGTTTGAATCTTTTGCGTCAGTTTTTAAAGGAAATGTCGAGCACCAGACCCAAAGTACCTACTTAATATATAATCTATTAAAAGCATTGAAAGATACGTTTTTAATAAGAGGGCCTAAAACCAAGATTCCACGGTATTGGAAAATATTCCTTGATAATGGCAAAAATAAGGAAAAACTGGTTAACCTGCTACATAATGAATGGACTCATCATAAATATGCCCACTACTTACATAGGAGGAATCTTTACTTGTCACATAGTAATAAGTGCACTCACTTTACTAGCGAAGACGGATTAACTATGAAACATATAACGTACAAGAAGACCTATGCTCTTCACAAGAGGAAGCAGATACTAAAAAAAAGGTATAACGTGTCGCGGGACACACGGTAGAAACTTTAGTTCTTTTTAAGCAAAAATTATGTAATACATCTGACGTTATAGATAAACAATTTGCATATTCCTCGGTGGTCGAGTGGTAAGCAAACCAGACTCTCACGCGGTAGACCCGGGCTTGATTCCCCGTGAAGAAGTTTTTTTTATTGTTAATTTTATTTTTAAATAATTATTCTGCTTGATATTTATAACGACAACAGGTAGAGACGTTTGAAATATTTAGGAGAATATTCATTATTATAGATAATGGTACGGTACCCTTCATGGGGGAGTCTGACTGGCAACATCTATACTCATAACAGCATCGTATATTTAAAAAGAGAAACCGTAGCATTATACAAATTGGACATTCAAGAACAAAAAAATTAGTGGAAACATAAAATTGAATTGTCAAGTTTTTAATTTGAAGTTATATTACAGTTAATAGAAATTTTAATTTTCTAGATTTTTTCTTAAGTGGGTCATAGTAAAAATATGCTGTTCGACTCGTGTGGATTGTCCATATCGCACTTGAACGATTGAGCACTTCGCCTACGGCATCGTGCTCAAACTTCGTCCTCGTGCGATATGGACAATCCACACGAGTCGAACAGTATATTTTTTCTACGACCCATTCAAGAAAAAATCTAGAAAATAAACATTTGAATAAACTGTAAAATAAATATTACTTGATATTAAAAATTTTCAACAATTTTATTCATAATCGTACCAATTCAATTTTATGTCTTCACCAATTTTTTGTGATAAACGTACAGTTTTTAAATGTACAATTTGTATAATGTTACGGTTTCTTTTTTTAAATATGCGATGCTGTTATAAATAGATGTTGCCAGTCGGACTCCTGCAAAAAGGATACCGTACCTTTATTTATAATAATGAATATTCTGCTAAATATTTCAAGCGTCTGCCTGTTGTATAGTTATCATATAGTTATCAATATTGAGCAGAATAATTATTTAAAAATAAAATTAACAATCTCAGAAGTATTACATACCTTCAAAAAAACTGACCTTCATCGGTAGTCCCTTAAATACCCATTTTATTCTGTTTTTAGTATTTGTTATTAATTTATAAGGTTTATTTTATTCAAGTTTATTTTTATAAATAAATATTCTGGATCCAGCGCTTCTGGGAGAGACTTTTTTTGACAAGTTATTTTGACGTTTCTTTAAATTGAAAAAAAGATGAATGACGAGTACTAAACGCGAATGCTGATTGGTGGTTTTCATATACGTTCTAGGATGTATATGAAATCATATACGTTCAGTTAACCGATATGGCCTACATTTCCATTCTCTAAACTGTGCAGAAAATGGATAATATACATGTGGGTGTAGAAAAACTACTATTTCTATCAAAATATGCCTTTTACATTTAAAAACAACCTGCCAAATGTCAAATCAATTTATCCATCCATTTTAAAGATATCGAATTGAAACATTCAAGTTTTCAAAATTTCAACACCCTGTATTTCTAAAAGTTATGTGCTAGACCCCTTAATTCTAATATTATTTTGTCCAATTTTACGAGAGGAATCTACATGCAAACGTTGCGCTCGACATGCTTATACCATTTTTTGCGCGATCGTATTGAAATAATATCCGAAAAAAATAATTTAAATTTCGTCGAAATGAACGAAATGTCAAAAGTGACATTTATACTTCTCGATCAGTTTATAGTATATTAAGTATTAAAAACGGTAAGGGTTGTTTACCGGTCGACAGCAATGTCCAATTTTGCCGGAGACCGGTATTACCCTTAAGGTTCGAGATGCTTATACCATTTTTTGTGCGATCGTATTGAAATATGTAAATCTCGAAGAAAAAAATTTAAATTTCTTCGAAGTGAACGAAATGTCAAAAGTGACATTTATATTTCTCGGTCAGATTAAAATATAATTTGCATTTTGGTGAAATTGTTATTTATTGCTATTTACTACTCTTTATATTGTTCTGTTCGGTTCTGTTCATTAAAAAAATATAAATAAAGTTTGTTCCTTTTGTGTAATGAATGAAGTAATATATTATTTAGGACCACTTAAATGTATGTAGGGCTAAGACGTCGGTATGTAATTTACTTACCGACGTCTGAACGATAAGTAAATCACTTACCGACGTGTTAGACTTAGAAACCAGTGAACACTACCTACCGTCCTGACAACCGATGCTGTAAATAAACAAAAAACATCGATCGCGCAAAAAAATATATTTTGCATTTTGGTGAAATTGTTTTTATGCTATTTATTACTTTTTGACGTCTGAACGGTAAGTAAATCACTTACCGACGTGTTAAAAAAATTATGGAAATAATAGTAAAAATCTATCCGAACAAATTCAAGTAGATCACCAGCACTGCGAATACCAGCTTTGCATAGAATTTTAATGTAGCATTGGTGGTTCAGTGGTACAATGCTCGCCTGCTACGCGGGCGGCCCGGGTTCGATTCCCGGCCGAAGCATATGAATCGCTACTTCTTCCTTGCTTCAAAATATTGTAAAGATAATTCACCCATCAGAGTTAGATCCCCGGACACAGATGTATTGTTAATAAGATATGCCAGCAACATTGAAAACATAGTATTCTTTGATACAGGAACTGGTAACAAACGAAGAGCCATTTGTTTTCACAAAAGTATTCTCCCACAACTGCATTTTCTCTGCCCAACAATCAAGGTGTGGTGTGTGACTTCCCCCAGGCAAAACGTCATTAGAAAACCACATAAAACGTGTCAATTACCAGTGCTACGTATGGAATAACTCACATGTAGCTAAACCCTCCACACCAACTCCAGGGGGTCTATTCACTAACAGTGAGGGCTCCTACGAGAGTACACACTTATAATAAAGTGCGCATGCGGGCTATATTATAATTTGCAATTTCGAGAGAGTTCGCATGCGCACTTTATAAGTGTCTACTCTCGTAGGAGCTCTTATTGTTAGTGAATAGATCCCCAGTTGGACATCGGTGGAAGTTGGAGAATGGTGAACTTAAGTTTGATTGGATTAAGGACCACATTATGAATCTGCCGATAAAGTTGCTGTTAGAAATCGGCGGGATAAAAATTATCTGGCTGGCAACTATGGTTCACACGGAGTTTAGTATTTTGAATGGATTTTCATCTCCTTGATAGGTAACAGGTAGTATGCATTTTTCTTCTTTATTACCCTCATAGTAGCTTGAATATTATACTATGATAGGCATTTGTAAAATATCGTGAATAGACGTTAAAGTTAAAATATTTTTTTGTCATTGTTATGTTTTTTTCAATTTCGCTCTTACCAAGTTGCGTAAAGTCGTTATGGAAAATCAAAAGAAGAAACAAGCACCTAATTTCTCTCCTCAATATGTGAATTTATTGTGCAGTTTAGTTGAAAAACATAGTTTGGATATAGAGAACAAATAGCCCTCGTTACACTTTTTATTATCTTTGATGCTGTGAACTGATAGAAACCACTTGCATCTCCCACTATAATTTGAAAGGACCCACTAGAATAAAATCTTAGACACAACATTAATTGTTGTAGTGGAGTTACAGCAGAATTTCTGTAATAAAACATTTTCACGTGAAAAAATGCACAATTATCTAATCAACTTTTTTTCTACCTTACCTCACAGTTTATAAAGTCTTGGTCATCCCAATAATTCATATGATCTCATCTCATTCTAACTGTTCTAGGTCTCCGAAAAACAATATTCACATAATCTTCTACATCTGAGTCAGAATAATCGAAAAACACATTCATTTTCAATTTAAATAAAAAATAATAATATAATTTTTACTCTATTCAAAGACAACCAAGAAACTATAGTATGTGCATTTTTGGACATAGGAGGAGCTTTTGACAATACTCCACATGAGGCTGTCAAAAGAGCATTAAACAGAAGAGGTGTAGACAGCACAACATCCAAATGGATGTCGGAACTGCTCACCACAAGAGTATCAGAGGCGAGGACGAGCAAAGACATTGTCTCCATCTGCACTACCAGAGGATGCCCACAGGAAGGAGTAGCATCCCCATTAATGTCGAGTCTGACGGTTGACGAACTCCTGTGTGGTTTGACGGATCTCGGAGTATCCTGCCAAGGATATGCCGACGATATTCGACGATATATTTATCAACCCCACTAAAACCATCTTGATAGCCTTCACTAAGAAAAGAAAACTCAAACTCAAAACCATGAAACTGGATGGGAACGAGATTGAATGGAGACAAGAAGTCAAGTATCTGGGTTTAACTAAAGGCAGTAAACTCCTGTGGAACAAACACGAAAAGGAGATTACATACAAGGCAATAATGGCTCTAATGGTGTGCAGAAATCTGGCAGGAAGAAACTGGGTTTGTAACCCAAAAATCCTAAGCTGGATGTACACTGCCAAAGTGAGACCAATCATCACTCATGGAGCCATTGCGTGGAGTAGTAGAACTAGCCTATTGACGACGAGAGAAAACCTCTCCAAAATTCAAAGACTGAGGCAGAAACTGAGTAGAAGTAAGGGGGCATAATAGATCTTTTAGGTCTCAGTGAATGTCGCCCCAAAATACATACATACATACCCTATTCAATGTTAAAACTGACACGTAAATATCTATCTGATAAAATTTATCAGCTACATTTTCGGCTAATTCGTTACATTCCCTTTATCCAGCTGTTCTTAATTTTGTTGTTAACTTCCAGATAACTCTAGCAGTCACTTTATCGGCAGATCCATAATGTGGCGCCCTAAAGGAGATCCGTTGCCACCCGAACTGCTTGACGTTCCAGAAAGCTTTGAACCAGATGAATTTGAAGATGAAGATGAGCCAGAAGTACTAAACTTAGATGATATAATACACGAGGATGAAGAAAATGACAGTTGATTACAAAAAAATAATGATACTAGAAAATCATATGCTGTTAGTTGAGTTAATTTATAAAAAAAATTGTATTTTTAATATTAGACCTTGAATACATACTGTATGTTCACAAAAAAATGGTAACTATTGTCCCCTTTTGTATTTTAAAATTGAACAAAATAAAAAATTGAATTTTTTAATTTTTCAGTATTTCTTTATTTTCTTTTTTTTCTTTATTTTCTTAAATATGCTGTAATTTGAAAAAGGCAAACAATTGAATCTGTAATCTGGTAGCTAATACCAATAAAAAAAGTATTTTATAAATTTCCACGGGGGGGGGAGGTTTTCTTTTTGGTAGCTCGTTGGTAGCACTATTCGAATCCAGGGGTCTCGTATGCAATTATTAAGTATCTTATGACTTACCTTTGCTTCTGTTTTCTTTTCTTGCGTTCATTTTCTTCGTCGAGCTTTTGTAAAGGTTTTCTCCTCTTTTCAAGTTCCTTAGTATCCAACTGTTTCTTACTTATTATTGTTGCTTTGATTCTTGCTTCTTCTTGTGCTTGCCGTTGAGCGATCACCCATTCTATATATTTACCTGGGACAAAATTACAGTTTAAAAAAACTAAGAAATCCGCTTTTACAGGTTTCGAATTAAAAAGTAAAAAATAATTTAAAGCTTAGCTTAAAGGTTGCTTTATAAATGGAACCCCCTATATTACTATCTCATATTTTCAACGGATCTTGACAAGTGTAGAAAGTTTGAATAACATCTGTTCATTTGAAGTGAGTGAAAATCGAGTCCAAAAAATTACTGACGAGTGTACAAAAAAACTTCGAAATAATGTGATCGTTTAAAGTAGATAAAAATCGAGTATAAAGGTTGTGTTATAAATGGAACACCCTATATTGATATGAATTTTGTGTTTTGTGTGTGTGTTGTGTGTTATTATTATTATTAAATTTTAATTTTTTTTGTATTGATGTATTTATTTGTTGGGTGCCAATGATTTTAAGAAATTTATTTTACGGTTTTTGGTATCATACACCACTTACCGGATTTTTAGGACTCTTCAGGACTCTGGGCCTGTCAGTCCTTGATTGGGATTGCTTCGCTTTGATTCCGTCGTCAGTTTGGAGAATTTTCAGAATAAATGGTCTCTTAGAGTTTTCATTTATGGTTTATTTGAAGGTTTCATTAATTTAAGTAGATATTTATCATAGAATTTTAACAGGAACTTGTTGTAAAAGGTTAGTAACACTTTTTCACTATATATTTTCACTTCTTACCTTATTGTGATTTAAATTTTAATTATTTTAACAACATAAAAAGAAATTTTCTTTTCAATTCTGTATCTCTTTTAGCTAAGTGATGCTTTCTTCCCGGTTTCTAATCAATAACAACGTAATTCTCTTTTTTTTAAATCAACAACCATGTGTCTCTTAGTTTTAAGTTTTTTTTTTATATCAGCTCACCAATCAAATTCATTTAAAAATTTTTAATTTTTATTACTTGACTTGAATGTTTAATTTTATGTTCTTTTTTTAATATGCAAGTTTATTATTAATGTCTTTAAATACTTCATTGTTGCTTTTACCGTTTAATTCCAAAATTTTAAAAATTATTCGACATTTGTTTTTATTTCTGTTCCTTTCTTCCGTTCGAGTTGACAAATCTAAGTTCACTCTTAGTTAACTATGTTCATAAATATACTCTTTCGATTTTTACTAATGTCAGATTTTATAACCTAACTAATATTTTTTTTATTTTTTCAGGTGCTTTCTTTTTAGATTAATCATTAGTCAAGAAACATCCATAAAGCTTTTGAAGATTCTGAAATTATGTGAAAAGGATTTTAATAAATTAGAAAGAAGTTATCAAGATTCCTGTTTAAAGTTCGGTTTAAAGTTTAAATATATTCCAGGTGATTTGTTTATTTTTATTTTGTCAAGTTAAATTCAAATTTAAGTTTATTTTTCATTAGTTACATTATAAATTTCAAACTGTCTTCTCTAGTTTGATTTATTTTTGTTTATTGATAAAAGAAATTTCCCTTTTAAATGGTTTTTATTTTTAAAATTTTAAACTGAAATAACCCTTGTTTGGTGTATGTGATGTATGATACTATTTTCCATATCAATATCTTACTACTACATTGTATATTGTCATCGGTCATTGACAAGTATACAAACAACATTTCGAATTAATCCGAGCGTTTAAAGTGAGTGAGAATCGAGTTTAAAGTATGCGTTATGAATGGAACACTCTATATTTTATTACTATATTGTATTGTCATCCGTCCTTCACAAGTGTACAAAGTTTTAATCAAATCTGTTTATTTAAAGTGGATCAAAATCGAGTCAAAAGGAGTCAGTTACAAACATACAAACTTATATGCATACATACAAGTGAAGTCAATAGAAGTGTGTTGAAAACTATACAATATCTATACAAGTTAACTACGAAATATACAAGTTAAATGCAAAATATACTTTAAATTAGACACAACAGCTTTTACTTTGTGTAGTCCAGTATACGTTTAACCGAAACTCTTTTGCACGATTTACTTATAACTAAAAATATTAATTTACCTGGTTGAGGTCCTCTCTTACTAGCTTCCGCAGCGTCGACAGCATCTGCCGCGCTTTTTTTCTCCAGATTTTCAGCCTGCTTGGCTCTCTTCTCTGCCAATTCCTTTTCATGCAGATCTTGTTCTTCGGTGCCTCTTTCCAATAGCAGTTCTTGGTTTTTACCATTCCAGACTTTTTGCCATGCTAAAAATTTATTTTTTCTATCCACTTCTCTGCGAAAGAAAAACTTGAATTTTTCGCATTTTGATTCAATCGAACCGGGTGCTGTATCTTCAGGAACGTAAAATAGACGGAAGGAACCTGGAAATAGAGGATTTTATGTACCAAGAAGTGAATGAAGAAGATTGAGTAAGAAAGAGAAGTAACAAAAATGCAATGATGAAGGATTTTAAACACATCAACGAATAATAGGCTCACATAATATGCCCAATAAATCTCCTTAAAATTATACAATTTGCTTTTCAAGCTTTTTTAGTCACCAATAACTGTACTGTAACTGACATTTAGGAACAATTCTTTAGAATCCCTGTTCAGATATCATTTACGTCCGATGTAAACAAAAGCACGTTGGCACTTAAATTTAACAGGACTACATTTTAATCAGTTTACAAAAAATAAACGTAAGTATTACGTTATTGGATTTTTAAGCAGTTTTAGATATTTACCTACGACCCCCCCTGTAATCAGTCAATAACACACAGTCG
>CAJUYI010000287.1:45491-59288 GCA_910591695.1 Galerucella pusilla | reverse complement strand
ATATATCGGGTGATCTAGTTGAAAACTCGCCTCTTCTTCATTAGTTCTAATGCCCGTAAAACGTTGTATGCGAATGCCAAAACATGGGGAAGGAATTTATTGTTCATGTCACTTACCCAACTTATCTCCTGCTCCATAAATTTGTTTCTTCAATTTCAGCGAATGGAATGCAGACGCAGTTAAAAAACCACTTGAAAACGGCAACGAGTATGAAGGATATTTGGTATCATAAGCCAAAGACCAGCATTCGACATCTCCATTTGAAACTTTAATGGTAAATAAATGAGGCTGAAAGATCGAAATTACAGATCAGTTAATTTAGGAAAGAATTTCTTTTTTAAATGTATTTTAAACCACGAACTTCTTGGCCAAACTTAACCAAATAAATTTTAAGCTGGATTTGAGCTGAAATGACCACAGAATACTGCTATTTGGTTGCTATGTTGGGTATAAAGTAGAATACTACGGTCTGCACTAAGTTTGGTTCAGAAGTTGATGGTATGGTACATTCAATAGCCTTCTTGGTGTGCGTCATCACTTGTGACGTATATTCTGGTTTTGGGTATGTCGTTAATAAAGGAGTTCAGTTTAAGGTCAGTGTGGCCAAGAAAAAGTGGCTTTTATGACAAGAATGACAGTTAATGTCTACCATTCAAATCATGAGATTTTTACAGGTTTTTTATCATTGTAGTCCAATAATATGTTTTCAAAAGGCCGTTTTCACGAAAAAACTGCGGAACTTTCTTTCTCAAAGGATTTTCATGTTTTTGGGGGTGCTGAATTTGAATCTGAAGTTTGCTACCACGGCAACTATCGGCTTCATACTCAAAATCGCGAAAAACCACCCAAAATTGCGGTAATTAAATGTTTTTTGCCTATAACACGACAACGAAGCGTTTTTCTGAAAAAGTTATTGTGTAGTAAATTGTAGCTTAAGCTAATACCTACAAAAAAAAACAGAACCGAAATTGGACCATTTTTTGCGGAGTTATGATGTTTTGAAATATGGCGATATGTAGCGAAGTTGTCTAAAAACGCGAAAACCACCTCGAAAATATTTGATGGTGGCCTATTATTCTTCTTTTACTCCTATAATTAAATATTATATATTTAAATCCCAACGAAAAATCAAATTTAGGTATCGTGCTAGAAATTTTTGTACAATTGGTCACTTTTACTGAACTGCCGAACGTCAATGAGCAATGTGAGCATTTTTGACTCCACTCTATCAAGTACAGTTTATACAAGAAGTTGTTTGTATTGAACGACAATTTATTTTTAGGTTTATTGACAACTTATTATTATTATACACTTTCATATTATTATGTAAAAATATTAAGTTACGGATTGAGATATAGTTAATTGTTGTAGAAAAGTAGAATTCTGGAAAGTAGACAATTCAACTCGAATTGTAATTGGGTACAGCTTACGACAGAAGGGGAAAAATTCTTGGTTGGATTGTACGGAGGTGATTTTCGTTGCACTTCCTTGAACGATCATTGCTACAGGCAGTATATAACAGCCTATAAATTCAATTCAAATTTTGCCACAATTCCACCTTCAGAAGCCGCAGCCAAGCAGCTCACATATCGGGTTTTCCATCAGGTACAGCAGTGGCTTGGAAACGCTCTATCAATAGGAGTGGAGTTGGCAGTCAGTCCAAGGGAGCTTGATCCCTATAACCACCATCAAAGCTCCAGCCCCAGACAAGCTGCTGACGTTGATGAGCTGCAAGTGTCAGAAGGGGTGCAGGGGCAATTGTGGATGCAGAAAAATTGGATTGTTCTGCACAAGGTTGTGTAACTGTCATGGTCACTGCTCTAATCAAGAAATCATCTTTGATGTAGACAACGGTACAGACGACCTTCTGGAGTTACCGTTTTTATATGATAATATTGAAGACGTTGAAGGTACTTTAAAACATATATCTTATCAACTCGCATGTGATATATTCATTCATTTTCTGTTTCATTGGATCCGCCAACAGATGAGAGCAACCCCGGTCACAAGCGCCCAAAATTGTCCTCTCTCGATAAACCGGGTCTATCTGGTCTATCTCATTGACGTTCGATAATGTGAGCTGTACATATAAAAATATATAATATTTAATTATGGGAGTAAAAGAAGAATAATAGGCCACTATCAAATATTTTAGAGGTGGTTTTCGCGTTTTTAGACAACTTCGCTACATATCGCCATATTTCAAAACATCATAACTCATAACTACACAATAACTTTTTCAAAAAGCGCTTCGTTGTCGTGTTATAGGCGAAAAACATTTAATTACCGCAATTTTGGGTGGTTTTACGCAATTTTGAGTATGAAGCCGATGGTTCCCGTGGTAGCAAACTTCAGATTCAGATTCAGCACCCCCAAAAACATAAAAATCTGATGAGAAGGAATGTTCCGCAGTTTTTTCTTTGCCAAACCCTCATATTATTGGACTATTGCTTTATTGAACCCCAGAGCGTGAATCTTGAAATTTAAAATAACGTTTCAGCTGAATTCTTAACGCATCGGAGGCCAATGATTTTAGGAACTTTTGACAAGTCACCATTTTATTTCTGTTATTCTGTCACTAACAATCGATGACGCACACCAAAAAGGCTATTAAATTAACCATATTTATTGTGTACAGAGTTTGTTTATGTTTATTTTAACAAAGTATGTTCTGTATTCACGAAATTTATCGGTCATCTAACACACATCTCCCAATGTTGTTTTCAATTGTTATAAAATACAATTCAATTCACCTCATAAATATTCCACTCTCCGGAAGTGTACAAATTTTTTCTTTTCCTCCAAATTACTGGTCGGTCGGGAAATTCAGCTGTCCAAAGAGCGAATGCCCGTCCACCGACTGTTAGGATAATGTCATGTGTTGGCGATATTTGAATTGAATTAATCGGTCCGTCGTGATATCTACCTCTGGAGACGATAATTCCCGTTTCGCTGTTAACGACTTCGCCAGAATCGAAATCTTGACCTTCCCATATCACTTGCATATAATCACCTGTTGGAATAATTTTCAATCAACATAAATTTGCATATTTTTATGGTTCTCAGACATTTCTTAATTCGGACAAGAAGCATCTGCACACTATAGAATTCTACCCATCGCTTTCTACAGTAAATAACTATTATTCCAAACGACAGTAGTAAAAAATCTGGCTCTGTACACTGTCAACAACTCTTGTATTTTCTGTAAATTGCCTTTTTAAATTGGTTGATTTTGCCTTGGTTTAGCAGTTCCAATCAGTAAATGTCTGAAAAAAATTATATTTTTATCCTACACTATGAGAAATTTCAATTTTACCAGCTTTAAAAAAGCGAGAAAAGTACCTTTTTCTACGACCGTATGTTTTATCCCATTTTCCCGCAAGCATTTTAGTTTTTAAATTATGCAAATTTTGACCTTATTAGATAGTTTTTTACTTCGGAAGTTATAACTACTGTTACAGGTAAATAAATATTTACGAAATATATCAAATAAAATTCTTTCATCTACAAATGACTTAAAACCGTTGCCGTCACCGTCATTGTCATCGTCATCTTTATGTGACCTGCAACCGATGCCATCCTCATCGACGTCACTTACCAGTTAACACCAAATAACTCCATTGGACCGACAGTTTCAGGTAATTTACAGAATGCAACAAATTGTATTTTTAATATTAATATTTATAATAGTTTTTGCGCGATCGATCTTTTTTGTTTATTTACAGCATCGGTTGTCAGGACGGTAGGTTGTGTTTACTGGTTTCTAAGTCTAACACGTCGATAAGTGATTTACTTACCGACGTCTTAGCCCTACATACATTTAAGTGGTCCTAAATAATATATTACTTCTTTCATCACACAAAAGGAACAAAGTTTATTTATATTTTTTTAATGAACAGACCCGAACAGAACACGCTCTGCGTCGTTCGGTTCAACTGCAGTCGCGTGCGGGAAAGTATCACTTTCCGCAATTGTTAGTAGTCCAGTAAACGAAGGTGTCAACATGGGCAACTGATCCAGCAAGAGCAATTTTTTTTTTATTTGCAGGTTATGGTAGGCACATTCAATTCCCAAAATGTCAGGTACCTGACCATTGTGGAAGGGTGGGAAAATGGCTCTGAAATTCCATAAAATCCGTTTTCCCGCGATATCTGCCGATATTTGACCACCGGAGAATTTTTGTTCAGACGAAAAATAAAGAGCAGTTCCTTACCCACAAAAATGATCCATAGCATTTTTTCGAAAAATTAGATAGTTTTCGAGATAAATGACCAGAACACCGACCCAAAATTGAGCTCCAGGCCGGCTTATAGAGAGCACGCTCTCAGGGCTTGACGTCCCCAAGTGAATTACTAATTTTTTAATAACTCGCGTGAAAATCAATATTTCTTAATGAATCAAAGTGCGGGTGAAAGAAGGGATCTGTGGCTACTAAGGCATGTTTTTATCCACTCAATTTGTGCTACTGGGTCATTGGAAAACCAGGCCAAAATTTGTCTTTGCTAGATTTTTCAATGCTTCCATGGCTTTATTCATATTATTTTTATTAAGAGTTATTTCAGACAATCCTATTGGATAATGGTTCTTTGGTGGGTACTTTATTTATTCCGAAACAATGCTACCAATAATTCGCCCGTATTTTTTTTAATAATGTGTATTCCAAGAGGCGATTTTTGTGGATTTCTGGAGTTTTCCCGAGCGCTCTGGTTTATCGGGAATTTCTGGATGATTAACTGTCAAACCCGCTTATAATTGATATTGGGAGAAAGGCTAGAATATCCTCTTGCCGATGGTATAATTTTTTTTGGCCCAGACCCCTGGGTTTTCAGTAAAATCGGGGAAATTTCCAGTTTCCTGAGGGAAGACAGCTATTCTTCTGAGTTTTTTCGAGCAGTTTTTTCTCTTTACAGTAAAATTCTTCCCGGTCAAGCATCATACCCGATGAAAGGTCACATTCTGAACTTCCCTTTGATATGTGTATCAAGTATTTTATTTTATGCATTAAAAAGAAATTTGTCTCTAAATTTGTTGTAATCGATGCCTCATTTTATTCTCGCACGCCGCCACGCCACCCATCTATAGTGTGGTCGACGGCGTCTGCTATAGTGCGTGTACACGTGGATGGTTTCTGCTGCATTGTTTGTCAACAACTGACAATTTTACATGTAAACACTATCTTTTTCGTGATTTTTAAAGAATAAATTAGTAGTATTCCAGTGTAAAAAGTGAAATTCAAGTCATTATTAATTTTGTTATTATTAAATAATAAATTTTGAAATTTTTATTGATAAAAAACATAGGGAAATATTGAAAATCCTTGAGCTTCTTTTTTTTGGAGCACACGGTGAGGTTTCATTTTTTTAATTCAGATCATTAATATTGTTGTGGGTGAAATGACATCTAATGATTTGATAAATATTGTTCATTCCTGTAGAAAAATGGTCAGAGGATTCTA
Source organism: Galerucella pusilla (assembly GCA_910591695.1). Lineage (NCBI taxonomy): Eukaryota > Metazoa > Arthropoda > Insecta > Coleoptera > Chrysomelidae > Galerucella > Galerucella pusilla. The sequence continues at coordinate 53,833 of CAJUYI010000287.1, read as the reverse complement.
GTACGCCCGTGTTTTATTTGTGACTGACTGAAGACGTTTCAACGGTTACCCGAGGACTAGAAACGTCAGTTTTTAAGTTTCAGAAAACTGCGAACTTTTTAACCACCATTTTTGCAAAAAAATTGGTCTAACGAAAAAAGTTGTGGGGACATCTTTGGTAGGTAATGAACTGCTTTTCATTTTTTGTCTGAACAAAAATTCTCTAGGGATCGTAGTTCGTTAGATATCGGCGGAAAACGGATTTTCGGGATCTCTAGAGCCATTTTCCGACCCTCCCACAAATTTCAGGAACCTGACATTTTGGGGGTTAAATGTACCTACTATCACCTGCAAATTAAAAAGAAAAATTTTCTTGTTGGACCAGATGCCCATGTTGACGGTATTTTTCGCCTTCATTTACTGGACTAAAGGAAAATAACTATTTTCTCGGCTAGCCGAGAAATTAAATTTTATGTTTCCACGCTAGATGGCGCCCCAATGGACTGATTTAATCAAAATTGTTGATTTGATTGATATCCCACTTATAATAGCATGTAAGTGATCACATCACATCAATCAGTTTGTTTCAGAAGAAACAAAAACGAATCGCTTAAATAAACACCATTAAACGTCAGTATAAAAATAAATTGTTAGTAGTTGTCAATGTCTACAAATAATTCAATCATAAGTTGTCGTATTTTAATATTTGTTTGAAGTTATGTGTAAATGGTATTGTTACTATGGAAGCAGGTCTTGAAGTATTGTTACTATGGAAGCAAACAACGATTTTTCAAATTAAGTCAAAACAAGTCAGAAATAATTACTTGAAATGTCTTCAGATAACGAATCAGACATTCCATTTAAAGTAAGAGAGTATGCAAATGCTGCAGTGGGTAGTTTAATACCCGAAAAATCAAGAAGTAGATACGCCCTGGCCAACCAAAAATTTGAAATATGGTGCGATTGGAAAAATATAAAGAGCATCAACGAAAAGGTACTACTTGCTTATTTTGAAAATTTAAAAACAACAAAGGCGTCGACTTTGTGGACTACATATTCAATGTTGAGATCTGAACTCACCGTGCGCAAAAATGTCGATATCAAGAAGTTCACTATGCTTTTGGCTTGGCTGAAGGGACGGTCAGCAGGATACTATGCAAAAAAATCGGAGATTTTGATGAAGGAGGATGTAGAAAGATTTATAAAAGAAGCTGAAGTCGAAATATTTCTATTAACAAAAGTACGACTTAATTTAAGATATGTTTATAATTTATTATGAAATAAATCTGTTCCTTAGGTCGCAATGATAATAGCAGAGATTGCGGGAGCCTGCAGGAAGGCTGAACTGACGTCCTTACGAGAAGGAGACGTATTTGATGGAGTCACCTTTTTTAAAATAATTCTAGAAAGCAAAACACACGTTATTCGCGAATTTGTGCTTACTGCTGGAAATATTGCTGGTGTCAATCTTGTTAACCTCCTCAAAAAGTATAGAAATATTAGACCTCCAGCTGTAAAGCACGACAGACTTTTTGTGCGATATTATAATGGAAAATGTGGCATACAACCCGTGGGCATAAATACCATTGGAAAATTACCAGCAAAGATTGCTCAGTACTTGGGTCTACCTAATGTTGAAGGATATACAGGACATTGTTTCAGACGCTCATCAGAGTCTCTCCTGGCAGACTCAGGAGCGGACATTCTGGAAATAAAGCGACACGGAGGATGGAGATCCAACAGTGTAGCCGAAGGCTATGTTGAGAGCTCTATAGAAAATAAAAGAAGGATTTCAGAAAACATTCTGAGCCAGGACCCTGGCACACATGTAGATATCACAGCTTCAAATGAAATTAACATTAGACAATAAGTTCAAGAGAATATTCACCCAGAAAATGGACTAACTTTAAATAACTGTGTCCTTAATAAAGTTGTTTTCAATGTTTTTACATCTTAAAATTTTATTCAATTGGAATAATGAGTTAATTGTCAGTTTAAATAATAAAATAATTGTCAGTTTTTACAGTAAATAATGAATTATTCTTCGAAACTGAAACAGTTACGTAAAGTTTTTACATAACTACTTTTCATAACTGATATATGAAGGTTATGAAAAATGTGACGTTACCTAACGTCAAGGAGTGACTTAAAGTGCCACATTTGATAGCGGAATTGGATATAAATACAATTCTTATATGAAATATTACCAAGTACTGAATTTCATAATATATTATAAAATTTTTATAAAAAGAATATTACCAACAATGATTGTGTAGGATAAAAAATTATGTGTAAACCATGGCAGTAAAGTGCTTTTCCAGGCCTCAAGAAGAGGCCAGGCTCGGCTGCACCTCGCCTGTCGATATCTTCTTTCGGTCTGAAAAATGCCACTTTACCGCCTAGGTATACAATTTACTATTTTCTACGATTGACATTAAATGTCTGTTTTATTTACATTTATCGATCATAGAAGTAACACTTTTACTGTCTAGACCGTAAAATAGACATTTTTAATGCTATCTTTCCAACCACCCCTTTAAATTTATTGGTAATAAGCTATTTTCGCAAAGATGCAATAATAGATGCCAATGCTCCATACAAACCCTCATATTTCTACTTAAAATTTTCTTCATGTTAATCCAGACAAGGTGGTGATTTGTATTGTTATTGTTTTGCGTTGTTTTGCTTTTTTTATTGTCTTTTGTGTCAAATTCCATACATTTGAAAATATAACCTAATATGAAGGAAGGATGAAGAAAAGCAAGCGACATCACTTCCAACTATTTAGGTACACCATATTACAATTTTTACAATATTTAGGTACACTCATTACAATGAATTGTGAAGATACCACTTGGGTAGAGCTTCGGTTTTAGGTAAAAAAACCATAAACTTGTAATTATTAAGAAAAATTTAGGAATTGCGAATTAACCTTACTTCTTCTAGCTGCGCAGCTGAGCTTAAAGTGACTGGGGCACCACCTGGGGGCGCTTCGTTTTCTCCAAAGTTAAACGTGACAAATGACAATGTTAGGCAACGTTCCGATACTTAAATTTATACAATGCAAGTACAAAACTTACAATGTTGGATAATGTATTCAACAATAACCATCACTTTTTCGACAAGTCGTGTGAGTAGAGTCGATAGCAGAATTGTATACCGTGCAAAATTGGATTATTAACTAAGCAATCATATTCCTTTTGACTCACCCTATATACTGATAGAAAATTTAGTATTCAATGTTTACGCCCTCTCTTTTCATACATTTGTCATGTTTGAAGTATTGTATAAAAATCTGTACTGTCATATTTCAGAATAATAAAATAGTTTATAAAAAACTATTGTGAAAGTTGTCTTTATTTAAACAAATATCTAAAATATACAATACATGTAAATATCTGAATTCTCAATGTATTCAGTTAGTTTTATTGTGGCTATTTTCCTTTAACGTTTTATTGGAAGTTTTACTTAACATTGCGTTTAGATTTTTGATGAGAATCACGTTATGACCTTTTGGTTTGGTTTCCGCGGAAAACGAGAATATTGTGACGGATAACTGAAAGGGGATCGACTTTTGAACGTAAATTGGTGGAAATTTGGAAATAAAACTGTTTGGTTCACCTCTGGGAGTATTATTTAACATTCCACATAGACAAACGAAAATAAACCTACATATTGATATGAATTTAGTATTTTGTGTGTTATTATTATTATTAAATTTTTATTTTGTACCCCTTCTTCCAATCCATCTGTGATGAAATGTCGGTAGGTATTGAAATAAAAAAAATAGAACCCGATATTTTTGTATTCGTAATAAAATGTTTCATCAGAAACTAAAATAATATACAGGGTGTTCCATTGCAAATTTTAAAATCGACATTACTTCTGGTAAAACCGAAAGTTCAAAATTTTTAAAAGTATGAAAACAAATAGGCAATCTACTGTAGTATCCACCTTCCAAATTTCATTTTGATATGTCTAATAATTCCAGAGATATTTACTTGGTTCCACACATTTGCCCATCACTGTATGTTGCTAGCCAATGATTTTAAGAAATTTATGTTATGGTTTTTTGTATCATACACCACTTATCGGTTCTTTGGGACTCTTAAATACTCAGGGTGAGTTCAGGTATTAAATATTTTATTTGTTTTTTTTTTTAATTTTCTTATCAATTCTATTTACCTTTTTTTTTTATTTTTATAACTTGAATTGTATTTGAAAAATTTTAGGCTGGTCCTGTGTCCTTGCCCTTGAAATTGTTTGATAGTGAGCTAAGTTTTGCCAACCTTATCGAAATGAAAGAAAAATACACCTGTTAGGTGTATTTATACAGATTTGAAAAGTGAATATGCAAAGACAAATTTTCTTAAACTCTTACCTAAATGGTCTTTCACTCCTGAACATTCATACTAATGAAAATTAACATCTAGTTCTAACACAAGTTATGCAACTCCTTTTGCATACAATATATAAAAGGGATAGTATACAAGTTATTCTTATGCTACTGGTTGAAAACATCTGTTTTCATCAAAATGGACGATACTAAGACCTCAATGATGGGAGATAAATATCAATAATTTGGAAAATTTTCAGTATAAATGGCCTCTTAGAGTTTTCATTTATGGTTTATTTGAAGGTTTCATTAATTTAAGTGGATATTTACCACAGAATTTTAACAGGAACTTGTTGTAAAAGGTTAGTAACACTTTTTCACTATATATTTTCACTTTTCACTTTGTTGTGACTCAAATTTTAATTATTTTAAAAACATAAAAAGAAATTTTTGTTTCAAATCTGTCTCTTTTTGCTGAAGGACGCTTTCCTCCCCGTTTCTAATCAATAACAACGTAAATCTCTATTTTTCAAATCAACAACCATTTGTGTCTCTTAGTTTTAAATTTTTTTATATCAACTGACCAATTAAATTCATTTAATAATTTTTTATTTTTATTACTTGACTTGAATGTTTAATTTTATGTTCCTTTTTTAATATGAAAGTTTATTATTAATATTTTTAAATACTTCATTGTTGTTTTTATCGTTTAATTCCAAAATTTTAAAAATTATGCGACATTTGTTTTTATTTCTGTTACTAAGGTCATTTCTTCCGATCGAGTTGACAAATCTAAGTTCACTCTTAGTTAACTATGTTCATAAATTTACTCTTTCTATTTTTATGTCAGATTTTATAACCTAACAAATGAATTTTTTTACTTTTTCAGGTTCTTTCTTTTTAGATTAATTTAAGCCAAGAAACTTTTATAAAGCTTTTGAAGATTCTGAAATTATCTGAAAAGGATTTTAATAAATTAGAAAGAAGTTATCAAGATTTCTGTTTAAAGTTCAAATATATTTCAGGTGATTTGTTTATTTTTATTTTGTCAAGTTTAATTCAAATTTGAGTTTATTTTTTATTAGTTACATTATAAATTCCAAACTGTCTTCTCTAGTTTAATTTATTTTTGTTCATTGGTAAGAGAAATTTCCCTTTTAAATAGTTTTTCTTTTTAAAATTTTATACTGAAATAACCCTTGCTTGGTGTATGTGGTGTATGATATTATTTTCCATATCAATACATACCTTCCATAGTTCCAATAAACAAATTCGGCTTTAAAGTTTTCTGATGAGCTCGATCAAAAATCGGTTTGTGCATGATTCTTTCATTCATAGCTGTTTTTCTACTTTTGCTCGGTTCGATTTCAGCATACTTGATTGTACAATAATTTTCGTGAAAACTAGCTATTGCTAACGGTAATTTCCTCAATCTCGGAACGGCTACTTTGTATATAGGTTTCAAAATCAAATGGTATATTCTATAAGGTGATACGTCTACCTACAAATTAAGTATATAAAAACACTAAACAAATCTGCATAAAAAGTAGCCGGCGGGCAGGTGTTAATCCGGTCAATCTAAACATTTGAAAGTACATTAATTCACAGCAAGCTGAAGTGCGTGTAATTGTTTAAAACATAATTTAAAATAACACCAGCAAATTCCTCATCATTCCGGTGCCTGGAAAAAAATTTATTCGGGGTCAAAGGTCTAAAATTCAGAAAAAAATTGTTTTTTCGCGATTATCAGAAAAACGGTAAGTTTTATCATAAAATTGTCTCCGACAAAAACTGTAGATCAAATAATTGTAAAATTTGTAAACGACATAATATGCATGCACACGCTTCCACGCTTAGTGTTTTGAACGAAGCATGCATATCGATACTTATCTAACCAGGTTGTACATTGAAAGAAGAAACCGAATCCTGTTCGTGATAATTTCTTGTTGAGTTGAATTACTTTTTTTTGAAGACTTCAGCACATTGAACTAAATCTTGTTTCAAACATTTTAAAGACTGTTGCTTTACCCTTCCTGTAAAATGCAGACGTCGTATCACAGCCTCCAGTTATTGCGTGTAAAAATAGTACATGATTTTGACTCTTTGCAAAAGTAGATAAACTTTTTGACCTATTCATATCATGACGATTACAACTTTTACAATCATTTGACTCGTTGTATCTCAGAAACGGTGGTTCTAAGAAAAAAAAGGATGCGATCATTTTTTATAGAGAATTTTATGATCTACAGTTTCTGTCTGATATAATTTTATGATAAAACTTATCGTTTTGCTGAAAATCGCGAAAAATCAGTTTTTTTCGAGATTTTCGACCTTTGACCTCAAATCAATTTTTCTCCAGGCACCGGAATGATGAGGAACTTCCAGGTGTTATTTTTAGATATGTTTTAAGCAATTACACGAACTTTCAGCTTGCTGTAAATTTATGTACCTTTACTATTATTTTTTGGTCTAATAGAAATAGAAATAGAAATATCTATTCTCATACATAAAGGTCGTCTTTACAATTCATATAATATATATAAAAAAATAAACATTTAACACCAACAATTCACAGTTAAAAGTTTTAACATTTTAAATAATGCACATACACATTTTCTAAAATTTATACTTAGGTGACATGTTTAACTTCTTCAAAATAGTCGTTAATATTGTTATATCCTTCAACATACTTTTTATTTTGGTTTTAAATATTTTTGTAGGCAAGTTTTGAATTGCTTCAGAGAGTGCATTAAAGAATCGAATACCTAGACCCTGGTACTTGTTTATTCTCACTCTTGTTGGGACAATTTGATGTTTTCCCCTAGTATCATAATTATATATGGCTGCATGACTTGTGAAGTGATTTCTATTATTTTTTACATAATTTAAATTCTCATTTACAATTAAGGAGAACAAACTCATAATTTGAAGCTATTTAAATATCTCTTTACAAGGTTCATGATATTTTGCTTGTATAATGGAGAGTAGGGAGAGTGGGGAGACTTGATCCCTAGGGAGAGTTAATCCTCACTTTGAATTTACCGCCCAAATATCGTGTACAGAGTTTCGTCGGCAACACTGGTTGAGTATCACGCACTTTCAGTCAACAAGCTTCATCCGAATATGCAGTTATTGCTTGCTATGATTTTATGAGAGTTTTTTCAATTTTACTGTGTTAAAAATATTTTATGGTGAGTACTAAATGTCTATTTACCTACTATGTATAAACAAAATCTGGTTTAAAGTACCTATATTAGTGTTGTGTGGTATCTGGCGAATATTTTTAGCTGATTTGTGCTGCGTAATTTAGGTTAGGTTTTGATTTATTGCCATTTTAAATATTTAGTGTGTTCTCGGGAGAGTTGATCCCATTGCGTTAAGGGAGATATGATCAGGGAATCAAGTCTCCCTTATGTAATTTTATTTGTAAAATATTTTCTCGATTTTATTTCAGATGCCAAAAAATTACAAACCTAAAGTTGGTGCAAAGAAGCATGTTCAGTACGATTCTGAAATTATAGCTGCAGCTGTTGCTGCAGTGAAAAATGGGGGGTCCTTGAAAGATACTGCTAAACAGTTTAACATCAATGTAATGACGTTAAAGCGAATAATTAGACGAGGAGAAGATCGTATGCCTGGGTTTAAAAAAGCACAAATTTTTAAAAGTGAAGAAGAACTGCAGCTTTCACAATATCTTATTCAAGCATCTCGCTTAAATTATGGTTTGTCTTTAAAAAAGTTTCGCGAACTTGCCTATGAGTTCGCTAAGGCAAATAATGAAAAGATTCATCCATCATGGGATTCAAAAAAAATAGCTGGCAGGGATTGGGTAAAAGGTTTTATGGAGAGACACAGCCGATTATCTCTCAGAACTCCTGAGCCCACTAGTCTAGCCCGTAGTTCCGCATTTAATAAATTTACAGTGAGCACCTTTTTCGAAAAATTGCGAACTACGCTTGAAAAGTATAGGTTCACTCCTGAAAAAATTTGGAATATTGATGAAACAGGAGTCACAACTGTTCACAAG
>CAJUYI010000287.1:11400-30491 GCA_910591695.1 Galerucella pusilla | reverse complement strand
AAATTAAATTTTTTTTCTAATAAATATCTGTAATATTTCTTTGTATAACTTTCATCAGAACCCTGAAAACTGGCTTTGTTATTCCTAAATTTAATAGTCCGGGAAGTTATATAGGTCGAAAGTTGTCGTGAAATGGAAAGGATGTAGTATAGACTACTTTCCTAGATTTGTGAGAAGATTCCGCTCGAGCTTGCAAACATAGCTTGGGGCACGTGAAATGCAACAGTTTTTCGTTCATAACTTTTAGATTTGATTGTACAAAAAAATTGTAGGCTTCAAAATTGTAGGTAATTTTATACTCTATAAGATGACGTAGTGCAATATTAAAAAAAATATATCAACCCCTAATTTCCGAAAAATAGAAATAGTTTTTGCAAAATAGTTTTTATAGCGACAAACATAATTAGAATAACAATAACGACTTTCTAATAGGTGCATAAAAATATAGTAGTCCGGCACCTAACAACTTTGGTGTTTTCAGATTTTGAAAATTCAAAATGGCGGTCCTACAAAATGTCAGTAAATACTTTTTTTTAAATCTTGTCTCATTTCATGCTATCGATACGCGGTTTACTGCAATCGATGGATAATAGGTTGTAGTTTTATGAACAATGACAAAAACATTTTTTTAAACTTTTTTACTGAAAAAAAAAATGTTTTTCTTTCCGTTGAATTTGCCGTTGAAAAATATGATTCAGAAATTCATTAATATTTGGAAAAAGTTTGTCTCCAAAAACCACGTATCTTGAAAAAAATTCAAATTCGATCATTAGAAGCGGAGAAAACAGTGCTCAAAGTTCAATAGCCACTGAGCCACTCCAATAAAACCGTGGCTATTGAACTTTGAATACTGTTTTTCTACGCTTCTAATGATTTTCAAAATACGTGGTTTTTGAAGACAAACGTTTTCAAAATATTAATAGGGGTGGGTTTATCAATGCTCGGTTAAATCTGTTAGCTACGTAGCCCTCAGCTATCTCTAGCCGCCAGTCAAAGTCTCGGTTACAATAGAAAGCGTTTATCAATGCACCACATAACTGACAGCTAGCTAACTGGAGGCTAAGTGTAATTGAGCATTTGACAACCTTGTTCGGGTTATGAACGTGAGTGTAATGTTGTCAGAGCGTAAATTTCTCATTTTAATTTGGTGTAAGGATGATCACCCGTTACATGAAATACCTATACATATTATTAATTTTATTCGCATATAACATATATAACAGTGAATCAAGAATATAGAGGTGAAAGTTATTATTTTTCCATTTTACCGTAAGCTTACTATGACAACATCGTGGAAAACTTCGCTTGTCAGTGTCAAAATTGTGGTACTGTTATTTTTATTTCGTCTATGTTGTGCTTTGTTGAGTTGTTTGCATTTGAGCATGTCCACAAAACAAAAAGGATATTCCAATTTCACGGTGTCAGAGCGACAATTAGGTACTTATAAAAGTAGCCGTTCACCATAAAAGTACCTATAATAGAATGCAAAAAGACGGATGCTGTGACTTGGCGAGAATAGCTGGAATTTGTTGAAGTATCAAGAGAACACTGGGTTTAGATAATCGAAACCGAGTAATAAACTCGACATCATCGAGCTCTTCAAAGGGATTTATCCGTTCTTTATATAACAGTATATGGTCGTCTTTCGTACTCTACAAATTCCAATATCTTGCCAATCTCCAAGCTCTTCATCGAAAAGGTCGTCAAGTTCCTCAAGATACATTGACAATAACAATGAAATAAAATACAAATAAAACCTAGATGCTACTAAACTACTATAAAAGAATCAAATAAGCTTCTCGATTTCACCCTAAACGATAATAACACAATCAAATTTGAAGTTGAAATAATCTTTGTTGCAAAATGTAAGCAAACATGAAAAAATCATGACACAGTTGTCAGTTAGAATCTATGGTTAGAATAAGGGATCACCACTTTCTCGTATTTAACTGTATGTTCTATGGTTAACATCAACTTGATAGTGGCAGCTAGTTTGTCGCTTAAAAAACAATTTTGCAAAAATTATCTCATTTTCCAAAAATTAAGAATTGAAAAAAATGTTTCAATATTGCATTACGTAATCTTATAGGGTATAAAGTTACGTACAATTTTGATACCACACAATTTTTTCGTACCATCAAATCTAAAAAATTTATGGTCGAAAAGCTGTTGCATTTCACGTGCTCTAAGCTATGCTTGCAAGCTACATCGTAAGCTCGAGCGGAATCTTCTCACAAATCTAGGAAACTAGACTATACTACATATACTTTCGTTTAAAAGAGTAAAATCTCTGGTGGAAATTTTTTCCATTGTATATCCTTACTTCCCCGGACTATAATGTCAGTTTGGCTAGAACCTGCACTATTCTTCTACAATCCTTTATTAACGCGCAATGCCGTGATTCAAGCAATTTTGTGTCAAATGGTTTTGAAATATTTTGAATTTTTGGAGGCTAGAACGAAGTCGAAGCAGTAAAAAATATATCATTGATAATAAAGAGTATTAATTGTGAAATTTATATACCTGTAACCGGTCCTTTGTGTGAATGTCTCAAATCCGAAATGGCCGTAGGTCTGATAATTGCCAAATCGTGAATATTTTTCATCCATGTCATCAATGAATGCATGTAAGCACGGTATTTCTGTTGAGCAGTAGTTAAAATTTCTAATTCTTCAACTTTTTGTAATTTGTTCCTAATATCCCAGATTATCTAGAATATAAATGACCCTTCACAAAATCTCGAATCAACTAAAAGGTCTTTCAATTGGGACGAGTCGATGCTGTGTCAACCTGTAGTGGCCCTTCAGTAGGGTTGGCGTCTACTTAATTTTTCATTTTTATCCAAGCTAGATCATTTTTTTTCTTTGTAATCTAGCGTCGGTCTATTTTTGCGTCTGAAACGCCACTAACTAACTGGAAATTTTGCCGGACCCTCTGGTATTCCAACCAGTGCCATGATTTCAAGACCAATTGATGAAAAAAAAAATTAATAAAAAAACATGGAATATTTTAATCATTCAATTCTAGATATTTCGATGGCGCGTTATATTATTCCGAAGTAGAAGAGCATGTTTCAACAGAAAAAATTTTCCTGGCATAGCAAATTTGGAATTTCATGGCCGGTAGCAAATACTTAATAAGTTGAATAGATGGAGGCTTTTACTTGATGTAGATCCATAGTAACTTAGGAAATCCTCCATTCGTTTGAAAAAGCTACTGTGTTAGCGAAACGCGTCACTTTAAGTTTAAATATAATGTAGATATAACAAAATAAAATTGTTTGATTTCATAACTTAATAAGTTGGCAAAAACTACGTTTTATATGTATGCCATGATAATATGACGTCTGACCTTTCAAAATAATCTCTACCCTCAAAAATCTCTGTTACAAAGCCGTAAAATAGTCCGAAAATAATTTATAAATTTATCTGATAGAAACTATAACCCAGCAATATGCATTTGTGTCAATGGAAATGCCTTGCTTTTTGAATATTTATATAGTTTTGCTACTCAGATATATATCTGCATTAAAACAACTGGAAAGTAACTTCATTGAACTATTTATGAACACCATAATATGATAGCTTTATAACTGCCACCTCTAACGCTTATACAAAGCGACTGATAACTTTATAAAACCTTACTTTCGGAAGTTATACCTCAGCTCCTTAGAAGTTCTATCAAGTGATTTATAGACGCTGAAAGAACAAAACTAAGAGGTTTCCATTTTATCATACAGTTAGCAGAAGCAAACGTGAACCCTGGTGGGCGTGTTCATGTGGCTGTAGTTGTATTTTTGTAGTAACAATTCGATATTTTGAATCGATAACCAAATATCGATACCATAAATGTCAACTGTTAAGAGATATGTAAACAAAGTCAAGTTTGCTAAAAATATAACTCTAAATATTAATAAAAAGTTTATATTGGACCAAAACTAAAACTACCGTTTGCCCTAAATGTCTATATTTTCAAATTATATGACTGTATTAATGTCACGAGAAAGAAAGGTTAAGTTTCTATGGAAAGCAACAAAATATGAACTGGTTATAGTCCAGTGTTGCCGATGCAAAAATGAAAATTACCCGAACTTACTATTCAAATTATCAGACTTTGTCAAAATTGCCAAAAGGACACATTGGCTATCTGAATAAAGTCTTTGACCCCAGTCCATATGGAAAATCCCCGAAAACAATAGCCATTTTATATATCCCTTCTTCAAAATATTCGAAAAACTGTTGGATCCAAATAAGTGAAATTGTCTAAAAATCGGATAATCATCCTCGCATTGACAACACTGATACAGAATGAATAAAATGATGTATGTTGATGAAATCACTCGGTCATATTATTTAGATTATATTTAACAATTACTAATGGACAATCGTTAACATTGGCTCTTGATTGGCTGTTTGCGATGACCTTATTTTAGTTCGCATATTTTCCGGGGCTCATGTTTGGTTCTGACAACTGTATAAGCATTCATGTACCCATTACAAATCTAAGCAAGGCTGTATTACTTGTGCCTATTTTAGACGTAAAGATACTTAATTGATGCTGAAATATTGTTTATCTACAACTGTCATGTAACGGGTACGATTTGACACTATTTTTAATGTCATAATGACGTATATTACCGCACTAGTGCGTTTTTGATTACATTACCGCACTAGTACGGAAATAAGAATCTAGAAACATATTAATACCAGAATTAAATATTTAAAATAACACTGGAAGCTGCATTTTCAATTTCCGAAAGGAGATTTTCTTCGCTTGAACTCATTTTTATAGATTTTTGTTCATTCAACTTTGAAAATTTGATGACATAACTAATTTATTTTTTTTTCACAGCCTTGTTTGTCTTTGTTGCTATGGTCATAAAATATGATACACAGTACCTTATGTTTGCAGTCAATATTATTAAAAATACGTTGGATTGAAATTTTTTTCAAATTTTATATTATAGGTACTGTTAATAATACTAATAAACAGTTGTAGATAAAATTTTGTACGTAACACGTGTGATAGGAATTATTAACGCACTTATGTGATTACACGACTCGGCCTACGGCCTCGTCGTGCAAACTTCACATGCGTGCGATAATAATGTCCATATCCCACTAATTACGTAAATAACTATTTCAACTCTTATTCATACGGCATTGAGTTATAAAAGAAAGGTGGGATAGATATTGTTAGCGCTTTTGAAAAGCAATTTGTGCCACTTGGGATGGATCTTTATCGAGCTCAACATCCATGGACTCGGGACCTCGGTTGTGGCATACCTGCGAGCTGTGATATGCTAATTCTCACTCTGCTAATACCCACTGCAGGCAGTACGGGTTATCCGCGTTCGACTATTTATAACTATAACACTATAACTCATCTGTAACTATCGCATCATCACAGTGTCAAGTGGATGCCCCACAGATAAAGAAGGTTAGGTAAGGTTAGCTAGACGATTGATAAACTCGTATACATGATAACCATCATGATAATATCATTATTAAAATGTGTTCACTGCTAGCATTGTGCCTGCCCACACAACGTTCACCAGGAGGCAGTAAAACCTCTGTATCGTTCGTATTTTTGGCAAGAATCGTCATTAGTCCGTACCTTTTTTAAAGTTGGTGGTGGTATCGCCGTCGAAGGCGAGAGCGATGAGAGCCAATTTCTATTTACCCAAATTACTTCATGTTGTAGTGGCTCTACACTGACACAACAGACATCATAGACATCCATATGGTTATCTCTCGCAGAGGTGATGTGAATTGACTTCAAGATAAAGCGAGTTGACCACGCTAGATTTTTTTGTAAGGTACCCAAGTCCATGCGAATGAGCCATCCCTGAACGTATCAGCAGAATATACATATGAAGCAGATTATAAAGAGAACAGATCCGAATCCCGGTAAAACATCAAACGATTTTCAGCTCCGTCGTCAGTGACCTTGGACCTTTAACTCGGAATGGCCGCGATGTTGCCAGTTTAAAATATTTTCTGAATTTCTTACCAAATTGCACTGTTGACTCGGGTACAATAACAATTTCTAGTGCCGGATCTAGTTTTTTTGAAGTTTCAACTGAATCTTTAAAATTGCGCCATGAATTGAAACAATAATTATAATCGAATATATATTTATGTATTTATTTAATACCTATATGTACATTCCTTTGATTTGTTTCAAATAGTCATTACTCTTGGGAGATTAATTAATAAATACATTTTTAGATAACACAAATAATCACAAAAATCAACCAAATCTTAAAGTACAAATAATTCTTAATTTATTTATTATCAAAGGGAATACAATATACACCTATGCATTTTGATAATAATTTGTAGCACCAAAGTTAATATCAAAAACTTTAAAATTTATTATATCATAGGCTGGGATATTGAATTATATACTCTCATCCCTTGGAAATCGATAGAACTTTATTTTTTTTTCCGATTAAAATTTATTTGGACAGTCTCTGTATGAACAATACACTCCGCCGTGATGTTTATTCATTTTATAAGAATAATAGTCTATACCACTATATATTTTTATAGTTAATATTAACACAACGCACAATCGATTATTAAAATAACACAATTAATATCGCTGATTGGACACCCTCAAACAATGAAGCAAACAAAATTGGCGTTATGAATTTTGAGCACAGATTACAAGTGATCACAAAACAGTCTAACCTATAGAAGTGAAACTTTATAGGATGACCTTGAATACAAAAATGAGGTTTCAAACCCATCCACCTGAAGCGCTAGTTGCAATTGAGTTGTCGAAACAGGCCTGGCAGCTAAGGCCTTTAGCACGAAAAGAAAAAAATATTTTAAAATTCATCAAAGCTGTCATATAGTTGTCACCATTGTCTTTTATAGATTGTTTCCTTTTGCCATTTGCTGCTGCTATTTGTGTTTTAATTAGGTACTGTAAGTCTTATCAAGTGTGATAATTCATAATATTTATAATGGTTGGTGTGAAGTGTTGCGTTCCTGGGTGTACAGACATTTCATCAAAACGACATAGGTTTCCCAAACATGACCCTTTGTTGTTGAATGAATGGGTTGCCTTTATTCGCAATCCAAAACTAAAGGAATTAAGCTCTGAACAGATTTATAAATGCGACAAAGTTTGCAACAGATATTTTAGACCACAATACTGTTATTGGGACAAAAAGGGGCATCTCTCGCAAAGCTGTCCCTACAATCCTTTCAGGATTAATCAAAAAGTGATAAGAAATACGTAATATTATCACTCTTAGGCATTACTTAGCGCGTTGTAAAATGTAAATTGCATTTAGAAATTCCTAAATTCGTTTTAGGTATTACCTGACTTCAGGAAATGGTTAGTGAAATCGGGCATTAGTCATTCAAAAACAAACTTCCATTAAAAAAAGCGTTATGAAATAGTTCTGAACCCATCCACTGCTATCGCTGAAATTCTTCTTCCCTTAGTCTGTTTTTCGGCCTCAGCTGCCTTGCCTATTTCGACAACTCAATTGCAACTAGCGCTTCAGGTGGATGGGTTTGACACCTCATTTTTTCATTCTAGGTAATCCTATTGGACTTTCACTTCTATAGGTTAGACTGTTTTGTGCAAGTGATTTTGAGCATGTTTTGACGTTTTAATTAAGTTAGGTTAGGTAAGCCGTCACCGTTATTGTGCATGGTTGCCAAGGATATGGTTTGTGAAAGAAATTATATATTTATGGTATGATTTTTATACATTATAATCTTTTTAATTGTATAATTCATTTAATGTTAATAAAATTTATTTAAAACAAGTAATTATCGAATATTTGTATCTATATAACTATCACACTTAAAAATAATGCTTATAAAATATTTGACCTATGGTCGTAAATTGAAGGAAATATTATGCAAATTGACAACCCTGTTGAGAAATTTCGCGAAGCAGCCCGAACGGAGTCGACATAAGACGATGGGCATTTAAATGGGTATGTCCACCCATCTCTCTCTCTTTTTACTGTTTTCTGTCAATCTTTCGTATCTGTTCTCTTTATAATCTGTGGTACTACTGTGAGAAATCGCGTTTGACATTTGATATTATATTCCGTACATTCAGATTGTTTTATACAATTTCAACATCGACCCGTCTATGCTGGAAAGCTCTTAACCAAGTAAAGAAGCAGAAGAAGGGGTTAATCGAATTTAAATATCCTTACTATTTGGCCATTTTTTAAACCACCAATTAAAATATTTTCATCGAATTTACAGAATGCTAATTTGGTTACTTCTCTAGGTGATTCTAATATCAGTTTCGGTTTTAAACCATCCAAGCAGCTCCAAATTAACGTGGGGTTATCAACATGAACTGCTTTTAGAACCTAAAAATTTCCTGGTTAACATTTTCATTATAAACTTATTAAAAATTACTTTCTTTCTTATTGGTTTTTTCACATAACCAACAAAGTTAAAATCACCTTTATAGGTAATTAGACTGAAAATTTTTTTCGCCTACCTTTCCGGAGAACCAGAATGATATAAACACCAAAAATAGGGCAAAAGTAACGTTACAAGGCCGATATTGGCGTATCGGCCGCGTGTGGAAACAACAAACCACTTGCCTCGTAATTCCATAGAAAAATCCCAACATCGTGTTGTCATGGAACAGCTTAACAATATTACAACAAAATTAATAATTATAAAGAACGTCGGTTTTTTCTGTCCGCGAGTTCGCTTTAACAACGACCATGAACGAAATTGAAGAAATTGAGGAACAAAATCAAATTTCTTTAGAAATAATGGGAGAATCATGTGCAGCGGGGTCAGGTAATCTGGTCCCCGCTACCTACGTTAATACTCTGGTACTCTGGCCCTAAATTAATCCGACCAGTAATTTCGCCCCCGTAATGAAAATACAATTAAATGTTGTTCTTAGAATTGAGGTAAGGTAGGTACTAGATAGAAATAACAACCCCCTGAATTATCAGATTTGTAATCATTTATCGAAGTGAATTTGAGCTGAAAGTGTTGAAATATAGCATTATGAAAGTAGAAATTATTGAAAGTATTCGTGGCCAAAATTTACTTGTAATCGATAACTACAAGTATAGTTTACATAAAAAATTGAAAACTACATAGGTACGAAACTTGTTGGAAAGTGCAAAGCATGTGTTTATACACTCGGTGAATGTAGTGCAATTTGTGTAACCAAATCTTCGTTGGAACACTGCCATCCTGCAGATATTTCTACCTTGAATAGGCAAATAGTTTCTGATTCCTCCATAAAAAAAGCTGTTGAAGATGTTTCCGAAAAAACATTAAAAATTATTCGCTCAGCATTGGAAGAGGATCTGGATATACCAGCAACTTTGACAACTCAAGATGTCGAGTACATAAGAAAAAATATGTATAATAGTTGACGTAAGTTACTACCCGCTCTTCCCACGAATATTAACGACGTACATCAAGTATTGAATTCGATCAACGTAAGAACTTCTCAAGACGAACAATATCTTTTTATCAATTGCTTGCCAAGCAATATTATTGTTTTTACGTGCACAACAAATTGCGAAGCTCTCGAAAAATCAGAACGCATCTACGTTGACGGTACATTTGATTTCTGTACCAAATATTTTTGTCAAATGTTCACTATTCATGGTTTTTTAAGCGGACATTACATACCACTGTTGTTTTGTCTTTTACCAAACAAGACATCCGAGACGTACAAAAAACTATTTCTAATGATTCTGGATAAGTGTTCCGAAATCAATATTGTTTTAGCAATCAATCAAGTTGTGTGTGATTTTGAGATTCATAAAGCGGTTCGGGAAGTGTGGCCTTCCGCCCAAATTATTGGTTGCCGGTTCCATCTTGCCCAGGCATGGTTTCGAAAAATTAAATCAATTGGCCTACTTTCGGAGTACAATGACGTGAACAGTGATATAGGCCGTTGGTTACGTTCAACTTTTGGTCTAACTTATTTGGATCCTGATGAAGTCGGTGATTGCATTGCCTTCGAATTAAATGAACACAGACCGGACGATACAAGGTTGGAAAAGTATTCAGATTATTCGATCGAAAATTATATTGATGACCAATCTCATTTTCCGCCGACAATGTGGGACAAAACTTCAGCAGATCTAACTCGGACAACAAATGCGTGCGAAGCTTTTCATCGAACTTTAAATGACTCTTTCTACAAAGCACATCCC
Source organism: Galerucella pusilla (assembly GCA_910591695.1). Classification (NCBI taxonomy): domain Eukaryota; kingdom Metazoa; phylum Arthropoda; class Insecta; order Coleoptera; family Chrysomelidae; genus Galerucella; species Galerucella pusilla. The sequence goes on along the minus strand of CAJUYI010000287.1, from coordinate 20,308 downwards.
AATTTAATAACATTTCTTGAATAATTGTATGAATTTCAAATTGAAATTTATGTTAGTAAGGGCCGGTTTCATAATTCGATAGTTAAAGTGCCTTTAGTAAAAGTAGACTTTATCTTAAAGTATCCTTTAAGACGACTTTAAAATAATTGCGTTTCATAATGAAAGTAGCACCTTCTTTTAATAAAAGTAGCATTTAGCTCAGTTGGCAGCCCTGAAATTTGTTTTTCGATACCTTAGACACTATTTAATTTAGTTATCTAACCTAAAATTATTGTTTTGGCGGTTTGTTGTTGTTGGCAATATTGTTATATTGAATATTTACTGAATAATGGAGGCAAATAAAAAACTTACCACAAACTTTACAAAGGAAGAGGAATTGTCTCACCTACAAAGCATAAAAAAACACAAACATGTAATAGAATGTAAAACGACGAATAAAATCAGCAGTGTTGAAACCGAATTAGAGGTTCAATGTTTTGTAACAAGTTACAAACAGTAGGTTTTAATAACCGAAAACGATTTAAAAAGCTCAGCATCATCATATCTTTCAAAGTGACACTTTCTCTTTGAATAATTTTTTATTCTTCTCAAATAAATCTCTTCGTCATCGAGTGATGAACTAGAGCTGGAAGTACTATCAAGCATGTTCATCATTTTTTCGTGAAGTATTCAGCCTCGTTGTCAAAAAATATGGAGAAAACTAGGTTATGTCTGCCACTTTATCTTCTGTAAAGTTTAGAAATTCGCACTTTAAGTTAAAGGAAACTTTAGGCACTACTTTATCCTCAAGTACGATTATGGGACCACTTTTTCAACTTTAAGCCAACTTTAATATTTAAAGGCACTTTAAGTTGATTATGAAACTGGGCCTTAGAGTCGTTAGTGTTGGAAATCGCCAGAAATTTATTGAAAATATCATTGACAGATACCAAAGCGGTGAGACAGACAGACTTCATTTTCTAGCATGTGTATAATTCAAATGTATCAAATTTTGACATTTGCATCGTTTAATAACATTCATTAAATAGTAGTAGATGAAAACTAAATAAAAATGTTTGTTTTTCTACATTCATGCAAAAAAACAACACTTTTGTGAAACACATTTAATGGAAAAAGTGGTTCTTTATTGCACACTAGTGCAACAAAATTTTTTATGGCATTCATCTGTAATTCTTGTCAGTTTTGTGATGATTCATGACAAACATAAACATTTAAATAAAATAAAAATTCAGAGCAAGTGTCTGATCCTGCTCTAATACGGCAATAATATATGTATATCTTACTACTTAGTCGCAACGAGTTACAATTATTGCAAAAATCTTTGATTATTTAAAATTTAAATGGTCAAAGCGAAAATCAGCTATGATTAAGTACTGACAAGGTGGAGGCCATAAAGATACAAAAAAAGAAGAACGGTTGGAATACATTCTGAGTTCTGACATGGTAAATGATATTTATTAAATATCAGGGATATGTAGAGGAATCACTTACAAGCAAACTTAATGTTGCTAAACAAATATTTCAGTTTGAAAATAATGAAGATGTACAAATTCCGAGTACTAGTGGTACATTTGAAGAAATTACACATCAAGAAGTAGAATTAAAAAATAATTCACTAAGTAACATTAATATTGAAAATTGCACAAATTGTTCCTTTACTTTTAATATTAATAAAGTTTTAGTTCCTAATAGAGTAAGATCCCAGGGCCACCAGACGTCACGTATTTTCTGACGAAGGAAATGTGGACGATTGAGTAGTGTTAGTATGTACTAAGAACACATGCCTACCTGCTAGCTTGTTTAAGGGTCAATTCTATAAGAAGTGGTATTATAAATGTTTCAATATATGCATAGTCAGAATTATGATTCAAATTTTAACATGTATGGTATCCAATAAAGAGTTTTCCGTTAATACTTTAAGACTTATTATGCATACAGACTAGCAAAAATGGGCTAGAAGATTGTCTTATTTTTAACTGTGTTTTAAAATTTAACATTTGCTTACAGAATTGCACCTTATGACGGCCATTTTTCAGGTATCAGGTAATCAAGGTACATAAAAACATTACTTACCTCACCTAAATTCTCCGAGCTGAATTTTCATATATTTTAGGCAATATCCTTAAAAATAAGTCGCTAATACTCCCAGACACTTTCCGTCGGCCATATTGCTTTGCAGACGCTTTAGCTCCCAAAATAATTACTTAACTTCACGTAAATTCTGATGCTCCATTTTTATATATGTTAATCAGACATTTTAAGACCTTTTACAAAAAGACAGACCGATCCAAGGGGCCAATCATCCCCTAAACTCAATTTTAATGCCTCTGTGGGTAGGAGCGCGAGGGCATTATCCACGCGCATGAGACTGAGTGAGACAGATGACAGATTGAGATCGCGGGTAAAGTGACCCCCACTTTGTGGGACACTCTCATCTGAGCAGGTGATAACAATGACGATTTAATGAAGATTAAAGGCACTACTCAACAATGTTGAGAGATTAATATTTTTCTATTTTGTATTTTTTTATGATTATTCCCAATAAATTTAATAATTAATTGAAAAAAATTGCTGTTATTCAATAAATTTGTTAGCACTATCGAGTTTTTGACATTTCTTTAAAAATAAAATTAAAGTTTATTCGAAATTATCAGAACAGCTTGCAGGATAAAATTCTAGAATTATTGTAGCATTGTATTGTAGCATTTTTGTGTAAGTTAATTTTTAATGGTTTACCTGATTTTTTAATTTTTAGCTGATTTTTTTCAAAATTAATGATTAAATGATATGAGCAAACTGTGAGAGTGAGAGAGAGAGGTCAATATATCCTATACATGTCTCACTTAGTCTCATGCGCGTGGATAATGCGCGCTCCTACCCACAGAGGCATTAAAATTGAGTTTAGGAGATGATTGGCTCCTTGGATCGGTCTGTCTTTTTGTAAAAGGTTTTAAAATAGTTGTCTGATGGACATATATAAAAATGGAGCATCAAAATTAACGTGAAGTTAAGTAATTATTTTGGGAGCTTTAAAGCGTCTGCAAAGCAATATGGCAGACGGAAAGTGTCTGGGAGTATTAGCGACTTATTTTTAAGGATATTGTCTAAAATATATGTAAAATTCAGCTCGGAGAATTTACGTGAAGTAAGAAATGTTTTTATGTACCTTGATTACCTGATACCTGAAAATTGACCGTCTAAGCAAGCTAGCAGGTAGGCAAGTGTTCTTAGTACATACTAACACTACTCAATCGTCCACATTTCCTTCGTCAGAAAATACGTGACGTCTGGTGGCCCTGGGATCTTGGACCATATTATATTCTAATTTTCCAGTTTTTGCATGAATGTAGAAAACATATTGTATGCAACTCGTGCAAAACGTGTTTTTTTCACTCGACGTGTTGTCGACAACTTCACGTCGCGTGCAAAAAACACTCACTTTTTACACTTGTTGCATAAATAACTATTTATTTCTCTCTATTATTTAGATACTAGTTTTTGCGTTATAATTGTCAAAGTACCCCTTAAGTACTTAGCGTACTTACACAACTTAGAGAAACTATATAGGTAAATGTTTATTCTATAGGGACCACAATACGGAATAGTATACGGAATATTATACCTGCCGGCCACGGGGACCGAAGGTCGTAGGTCGAGGTCATATTTGGGGACCAAATTACCAACTCCGTGTGCAGCGAGTGTTGATTTACTGCCAAAAATAACTCAAGAGCGATATCAAAAAGAATATGAAAATTTTGAACAGTGGCCTAAAAGCAAGAATGTAAATAATGAAGATGTATTGTTATTAGTCTTTACGAAAGGAAAATCAGAGGTTTATTCGCTGTAAACCAAGATATCCATGTTGAAACTTGCTTTGAGATTTCAAGGTTATTATAGTATTACCTGCAGAAATAGTATTTTCAGAGTTGGAATAGCTATTTATCTATTAAAAGCGAAAAGTGATACATAATTGCTTGAGAGTAAGCAATAATGTCACGTCTTTGCTCGTAATACATACAGCATTTTTTCTGCAATCACTTAATTGTAACTATTAAAAACAAATATAAACTAGAATTCATAAAAACTTTTAAAATCTGTCAGTTTAAATATATCAATTCAAATATGTTCCAAACTTTTATATCTTTTACTGATATTGTGTTTGTAGTATCGGTTGTTATGGGCAACGAGCGTTTTGCCATTTTTTATGCTCGGCGAGCCTAAAGTAACTCTCCTCAAGAAACGTCAACTTTTCGTTATCAATGGCAAGTGAAACAGCCTACTTTTGAATGTGATTGTAGAAAAAATTATTTTTGTTTTCTGCTTACTTTTTTATCTCCTGCTCACTTAAATTAACAAGCTGAGATCCAACTCAGGAAATTTCTGTCGCTTTAGTCTAATCTGCCGCGTGGGCAGTATGTTCGAAAACAAACCGTTTGTAACTAAAAAGTTAGTAACTATAAAGTCTACCGGTCTTTCAGAATCTGAGTTGTAATTATTTCATAAACTCACTATAACGTAGCCGTTGCTATAGAAACAAAAAGTTAGTTAGTAAGTTAGTTATCTGTCAAGTTTGACAAATAAAATAAGTTTTAAGTTCCCTTCTATTTTTTAATATAAAATGGAATAATCTTCCATTAAAACTCATCGTAGTACCATCCACAATCCTAAGTTTGTAATCGAAGCCACTGGGATAGAAAGTAGTAAAAAACCAAACCAGCTTCAGAAAAAATATACAGTCCATTCAGTTAATTTCTCAAATGGAGGAGAGAAGTGAATGAAAAACAATCCTCCAGTAATGAGAAGAATGTAGTAAATTTTCATGGTGGGATATCGATATAATTATTATTATATAGCAAAATACCGATATTTTTATTTTCAATTCATTTGTTTTTTTATATTTTCTTAGTGTGTCTAATAAAAAATTGACTGTATTGTTCTTGATGGATACAGACCAAAGAAAGCAGAAATTTTGTCTGAAGAAGAAGTAACTTGAAAGCTCCAGTATCAGAGTTTTGGTTACATTGAGGTATACTAAAAAACAGGGGATTTGTCATTCCCAACATGCCTCAATACAACAGGAGGCATGAGAACCACACCAACCAGAGCGATGGAGGTGATCCTTGGTCTCATTCCCCTTGACATACACATCAAGGAGGTTATTTTGATGACCATGACACGCTCTACCGGTATACAACCTGACGTAGGATCTTGTAGATTGAGACATAACCTATGGCGTGAGGCACTCAATGAGGTCCCACTGCTGCAGGCAAATGCGGACGCAATCTCACCACAATATGCCTTTCACAGGCCCTATAAGGTAATCATTGAATATAACACACAAGACACATCAGAAGAAGGCGCACTCCGCATCTTCACGGATGGCTCTAAAACCAATATGGGCTCAGGATGTGGAATTTACTCCAGATCTCTGAATCAAAACATCAAATGGGCAATGGGCTGTAATGTCAGCGTTGCTCAAACAGCTCACTGCTATCTACATCGCCGCAAAAGAGATTACCAGAAGAAACACCACATCTAATAAAATTCACATCCTCACGGATAGTAGACAAGCACTACTAGCCCTGAACAAACCACGTATCACATCAGGCCTAGTACTGGAGTGTCACCTGTCCCTGATCGAAGCCTGTAGCAACAACGAAGTAAATATAGGCTGGATCAAGGGCCACAGTAAATCGAAAGGTAACCACATTGCCGACTTACCAGTAAGGAAAGCAGCCTACCAAAAACTCTTGGGACCTGGCACTTCCATTGGTCTGTCGGCGTCGGCTATAATTGACCTAATATAAGAACACTTCCTTGATAAGTTTAAGGGTAGATGGGACGATGCAGAAGGTTGCAGGTTTGCCAAGGAACTGCTGCAGTATCCGGACAGCAAAGTAGCCAAAAAATACGTGACTATGAACAGACAGAACCTTCGGACAGCCACGAGTATTCTGACCGGTCACTGCCACCTACGAAAACACCTCTACAGACTGGGTCTGTCTGACACTCCACTCTGTATGGGATATGTGAACAGGAAAATAAGACTGTGGAACACATTCTTTGTGAATGTCCGACATCATCTCAATTTAGGCTTTCTGTATTCGGCGAGTACAGGCTAACACAAGCCAGCATGAGGGAGCTTACTTCTGGCGACGTTATCGCCTTCTTCAAACAAATAGGCTGGATGACGAGCCAGAAGGAAGTCTGAACCTCGGAAGGATGCACAATGGGCAAATTGTGGCCTAAGTGCTGTGGGTGTCACCCACCCTTCAAATTCTTACAGATACAGATACAGATCAGTGTATAATAAAGTTTTCTGTTATATTTTCCTATTTTTTTGTTTATTCGATGAAATACAGTTGTTTGTCACATATAGGAAAAGCTTTAGCAAACCTTAACAACTATAAGATGCCCTCTCTTCGCTACGATCACTCGTGCATCTAATAGTCTCGGGCTGCTAAAACTCATGTTCTGCCTTTGTGACACAATATTCTTGGTGTTCATATGATTGGTTTTCCGGTAAGGTAGGCGTAAATATACTACCCTTGATACTGTAAATAATTCGGAATCACTTATACGTACGCTATCCTCTAGATTCGGTCCGTAATGATAAATAAACGGCGCTTCATCTGCGTAAGCTAAGGCTACAGTTCCAGACCACATCGGATGCCAAACTACGTCAGATATCATTTTATCTTTACAACGATTGACGTCCATAAATGAAATATACTCTTTTACTTCTTCTACTGTAGTGCCTGTAAGAAAACTGGCGCTTGTATTGATCAAGTCCAAATAATCGTCTGAATATAAGTTGAGAGCCGAGTTCACCTTAAAATAAAAAAAAATCACAATAATGAACCGTTTAAATTTATTAAAAACTTGAACCCTAATTTTTGACGTAAAAAATTTAGGATACGCGCAAGCGCGACCTATCTATCGGGAAAATTACGCATAAAAATAGAATGCAAACCTACCGTACCGTACCGTACCGTCACTGCAATGTGTCTTACGTCTGTTTCTAATGTCTCACTGACAGTTCTCGTCAGGTCTGTACTTTGTTGTTTACGGTCAATTAATATTTATGGAAAGTGAATATTAATCTTATTGTTATATTTATAAATAATACATAAATATGCCTAGATACACGGAAAAACATCAGCATTTTGTAAGTTCTCAAGTATCTACAGTTAGAAAAAGAAGCTGGTAATTATCAATTTCATAGCCTTTTCGAATTTGGCTGAATACGATCCTGATGATTTTATTTATCAAATTTGAGGTTAGCTATATGTCAAAATAGCAAATAAAATAAACGACATGCTGAAAACCCGGAGATACGTCACAATCGATGACGCACACCAAGAAGGGTATTATTTCAACTCATAGTAGAAGCTAATTGTAACTTTGAAAGAAAACTGTAAATTAAAGCTTGGAAATATGTGCCTAAGTTTACGGCAACGGTACATTTCTTCCGTTTGTTTTAAAGAACTTGTCCAGGAGCGCTATTCTGTACGCGGCATTGACAGTGGGTATCATCGCAAATTTTAACGTTTTCAAGTGCCCAGGTGCGCTATTCTGTAACTCGTTTCGGAGAGAAATCGGTATCGGTAAGACTCAGTTATCGACAGCCGTCGGTAAGTCGCATGTGCAGCATTCTGTATACCTTTTCACCGACCGATATCGCGAATTCGAGCCCCACGGTAACCGTTATCTATTTTCGTTGAAAGGAAATTTTCATTATTTGTAGAAGTTTGGCTGGAATTGTGGATTATTCAAGTGAATTTTTAATATTTGAAGAGTAACAATATTGTGTATAGGGTCTAATCTAGTGTTTTATAAGTCCTTCCCATCTTTTCCACAAAATTTTCCTTCTGCAAAATTTGAATGGCTTTCCATGTACTGAATAAAATGATCCCTCTGAGCGATATTATAACGCTAAGTTTTGATAGAACAAGAAACTCCATTAAAATGATTAATATCTGTACTTATCCTATCTTTGAGACTTGAAAAAAAAAGGGATATATGTTAGCGCCAGATCAAATCTTCAATGCTAGTTGACTCTAAATTTCGAGTTTTTGAGGTTGTTAATGTTAATATGAACATGAATTGTATGGCGACGTCTCAGCACTGCAGTGGAACGCGTTTGATGCGATAATATACAGTCAAGCTAGGTCGGACATGGTTAGTACTTGGATGGGTTACCATGACAGGGAAAACCATCGTATAGGGCCCGTACAGCCTGCAGCGAAACACTTTAGACTACTAGGGTGCACTTTAGACTACTAGGGTGAGTAGCATATCACAGCTCGCAGGCATTATACTAATGTAGATATGCCGTCTTTCGGAAAAGACGTAAAACCGAGGTCCCGAGTCCATGGATGTTGGGCTCGTTAAAGAACGCTACCACTGGTGGGTTCGCCAAAATTTCCGGTTAGGGGTAGAGTGCTCCCGGCGTCGGTGATTAGCCTTTAGTCGCAGCCTTTAGTCGCAGAAAAAGACAGACGTTAAATAACAGAATAAAAAAAAACATGAATTGTATAGTTTTTACTAACAGATAAAATATATGTCACTATCACTTTCTATTATCTAATTAGGCAATCCAGATCACGTGACCTAATATAGCCGTGCAGGGCAAACAATTTAGGCAGATAGGTTAGTTTTGTATTATCTATTCAGTCGTAAACAGTGTTCGAGACTTTTTAGTCGAATTTATTAGTATATCTTGCTTCAATTTAGTATATTTTATTACTGTTCAGTATATTGTTCATATGATTATTTTTTATTTAGAATATATAATTCTTTTCTTAGTTTTTATAAATATTGTTATTGAACAAAACTGAACAATATGCCTGCTACCTACAGCCTGATATTTGATTTTTGATTCTGTTAAATCATCTCTATTGATTGC
>CAJUYI010000287.1:0-11390 GCA_910591695.1 Galerucella pusilla | reverse complement strand
GCCTGATATTTGATTTTTGATTCTGTTAAATCATCTCTATTGATTGCTACTAATCACATTTCTCTACACTTCTTACTTAATTCATTCATGTGCACCAAAAATGTGTTCTTTAAAACAGCTGGGACCTTAAAAAAGCTTACTTGGTCTCGGTTTGAACGGCTCCCACAACCGACTACAATACAAGAAGTTGGCATTTTGAAGTAGGTGTTTCACTCCTGAAATCCGTAAGCATAAAATTTAAATACTGCAGGTGATATCTTCCAATTCAAGCAAGTGAAATTTTAATGCCAGGAATTTCATAAAAGTTTCACTTTCATTATAATATTGTATATGTTTTAGTCAGTGTGTACTTACCCGTAAATATTAAATAATAATCCTTGCAAGAATTATTATGATTATGATAGTCTAAAAACCACTAACAAAAAAATAATGTTCTTATATAGGTACACAACCAAAAGTTAGTCCTTAATTGATATACCCAGCTTAAAAGTTTTATAAAACTGAACTTTTAATTGTATATTATTAGTATAGAGACACCCAAGCAAAATAAAAGCACCTTTCTCCAAAAAATACTTATGTATACCAAAATCCACGGTCTACAATGTATTAAATCACATTTGTTTGCCCTGTATCGCCATATTGAATTTTATTTGACAGGTCACTGGATTGCCCAATTATATGACTCTACCTTCCAACGAAACCAAAATATAACCTCTAATCTTCAACGTACACTTTTGTTTGTTTACAAATTTGACAATTTCCCTCTTCGCTCATTGGCCGCATGTACCGAATCGAAATGTACCGATAATTTTTGGTTGCAATTCCGAGCGTTGAAAACCGTGGCATACAGAATAGCGTTATATTTGTCCCGTCGGCCGCGCAACCGATGGCTGTTGTTAACATACCGATACCGACGACTGTCAATGCCGCGTACAGAATAGCGCTACAGGGAACAAGGACGATTCATTCTTTTTTATCGGCCTTTGAAAATCTCTTTTTTTTAATTTTAAGACTCCTCTACCCGTATGAGTATGTCGATTTGTATAATCTCCTCTGTCCCATTTATAAATAATCTTTATGTGATCAGGCTCTATCTCAAGTTTGTAATTATTTTCAAAATACAGAATATCACAGAACAAATGATGAGTAGAAGTGTCAATATTTTGTTTAGTACTGTAGCTTCGTAAAATAAAGAACAAATTAAATAATAAAATGGTCACAACAAAAATCAATACAATTAAAAAAAAAAAAACTAATCAATTCACAGAAGAGAAAAATCTACTGGAAAATGTTTTAAATAACACTAATTACCCGGCAGAATTTGTGAATAAAGAAATTAGGAATATAGAGAAAGGCTCATTGTTAAAACCCCATAATAATAACAATAATATTGATAATTCAGCTAACATGATTTTATAAAACTTGACAATACCGTATGTTAAGGGTTTATCTGAAAGAATTAAGAAAATTGGTAATCAATTCAATATTCCAACTAGCTTCAAATCTAACAATACGTTGAGATCTATACTAACAAAAACGAAACCAAAAAATAAAGAACAATCTTCAAAAAACTGCATATATCAGATATCCTGTGAATGCGACAAATTTTATTTAGGTGAAACATCTAGTAGACCATTGAAAGTCCGAATAAATGAACACAAAAAATATATCAAAGATAGGGAATTCTTTAAGTCAGCTATTTGCAAACATGCTTGGGAAGAGGGTCATCAAATTCAAAGGGATTCGACAAAAATAATATTGAAAAGTCCAATAATAAAAGACGAAAAATCAAAGAGTGTGCTTTAATACAACTAAATGCAGATAAATGTGTAGCTTGTATTTCAGCCGAATGTAGTTAAATTTGGTTACCAATGTTATAAAGAGAAATTTCCAATAATAAAAAACCTGCGTTATCAGGATAGCATCATAAGTTTTTATCCAGGTTTTCTTATCATTATTGATTAATGATTTATTATCATTTGACAACAAAGTTTTGCAGTCTTAATCTTCAAAATATTATTGATTGTCTAGTTGTCAAATTGTTTCGTTGTGTCAGATAGGAAACAAAATTTTTCAAAAAACTAATTCATCTTGACAATGGTAGCTGAAACGCTACCGAAACGTCGTAATAAAAATATAAAAACATAATAATATTGTGGTTTGATTCCCCAAAAAATAAGAAAAAATAGTGAGTAATGCCACAAGTAACAAACAGAAGATGTTTTAACAAATACATAACCACAGAACTGGTAGATTAACCAGGTTACGTTACAAGTGTCACTGTTTACTCGTTTACTATACGAGACCTACATGAGTTCTCGTTATCTCTACGAGTCCCTAAAAAAGAGAAGAAATATAACGTTGCCGTAATATCAGGTACACCTGTCTAAGCTTTAAGTTACAGGTTTACTTTTTGAAATAACAGTAACTTTTAATAACTTCTAAAAGCGATAGGTGGACAACGGTCGTTGCAACAGCAAGATGTCTTCCGTTGCAACAGTCTATTATTGTCTTATTACCCTCAATAAATCGGCGAGATTTTCGATATTATCTTCTACGTAGGCTTTTATTGATTTTGCATATTTATCGATCATTGAAGTCGTATCTTCCATTTCGTATAAATACTGAGTAGCTGAATTGGAAGGATAAGTGCATGTTGTTTGTACTTCTGTCGTCACGAACTGAGCAGCTGCTTGAACCGGTTGATCTATTCTTTTCCTATATACCTATGAAAACAATTAGATTAATCATTTAAAGTGAGTATTAATTACGTATTTACGTTTGTTATACGTTCTTCAGATGTCCATCTCAACTCCACGTACCCGTCTCGTCTATTTTCTGCTCGTACAATTTGAAACTCCGGTTTTGACGAAAATATAGGATATTGCGATTCAATTTCGACTTCTATCAAAGGTCTGTTATTTTTTAATAGATTTTCGTCAACTTCTTCTGCAGTTCCCATTGGTATCCTACAAAAGCATCATTATCACAACATTTTTCAAAGCATAACACTTTTTTGATTTAGCTGAAGCCTTTGATACTGTAAATCATGAATTACTTATTAAAAGAATGATAGATATTGTGACGTTCTTCTTCACCTCACTCCGGCTCTTATCAACTAGACACGTCACTTTGGACACCCTCGATGCAAAATTTTCAAATCAATGCTCGGGCGCCAGGTTTTTTACGTGGTTTGCTCCACGGCCCCTTGACCCTTAGCGTCAAGAGTTCCAGATAGCCTCAGATGGAGGTTACGGAAAATTCCAGGGGTCGAACTATGAATGACGGTAGATACTAAGTAGTGGTATACTTATTTTTTTCTTACCACAAATAAATTACCTATCATTACCTTTTGAAACCAATATGACAGCTACCGTTGTAAAATAAAATAACCATTAACTGTAGAATCGAATTACTAGAAAAATTATCAATAAAACTACGGTAATTCAATGGAGGTTTGTATTCTAATCCAAAATTATAATCGGTTAACAGCAACAAAAAAAAACCTTTTCCGTACCTGCTAATAATGCTAGCAAGAAGACGGGCACTCAAACAAAAAAAATTATATACACCAGATATAAAAGAGATAGTATAGAAAACAATTTAATTATAATGCAAATCACAAAAAAAACAATATGGTTTATTCGGACTCAGTGGTTTTACAAAATGTGCTATTGTATTCAATATTACTAAATATGTCACGGTGCTAGGCAGTGGTTCGACAAATTTTGAAAAATTTTAATTTCAGTAAAAATTATGAAGATAAGAATATCAACAAGACCCGAGACAGTCGGCGATCGGTTGATATTCTAGTCCGAATTTAATTCCCGTACAAGACTTTTGAATCGTCCAGCAATCAAATATTGTTCCTAAAACCGGGAGTTACTATCAACAAATTTGAACGGCAGAGAGACAAAGAAAGGAATCTCGGAAAAACCCGAGAAAGTCGGCGATTCACTGAGATTCCTGATACAAAAATAAATTTAAATAACCGAGCGAAACTTTTGGATCGCCCAGTATTCAAATATAATTTCTGAAAACCAATAAACCCTCTCCAAAAAAAATTAAACAGCGGAAATAGGTGGAAATTTCTGAAAATTAATAAAACCTATCAAAACCGAAAAATGAAAAAATTCTGAAACTACTATAACCAGCTATTAACAACAACAACGGAGAAAAAGAAAAAAAAATCTCAGCAAGACCCGAGAAAGTCGGCGATTCACTGAGATTCCTTATACAAAAATAAATCTAATTCCTGAACGAGATGTCCAGTTATTAAATATTATTTTTGGAAACCGGGGTATACTATTCACAAGGAAACGGCAGAAAGAGAATGAAATCTCAGCAAGACCCGAGAAAGTCGGCGATTCACTGAGGTTCCTGATACAAAATAAATTTAATTCCTGGACGAAAAGTCCAACAATTAAATATTATTTCTGGAAACCGGGATAAACTATTCGCAAAGAAACGGCAAAAAGAGAATGAAATCTCAGCAAGACCCGAGAAAGTCGGCGATTTACTGAGGTTCCTGATACAAAATAAATTTAATTCCTGAACGAAAAGTCCAGCAATTAAATATTATTTCTGGAAACCGGGATAAACTATTCACAAAGAAACGGCCGAAAGAGAATGAAATCTTAGCAAGACCCGAGAAAGTCGGCGATTCACTGAGGTTCCTGATACAAAAATAAATTTAATTCCTGAACGGAAAGTTCAGCAATTAAATATTACTTCTGAAAACTGGGAGATCCTATAATCACAAAACAAACGGAAGAATGGTTCAAATATGAATTTTCAACTGAACGATAAAAATAATTTATTCAACGGACAAATACGAATTATAAAATAAGAAAACCACTGAGTATAGTATAAATGTCGGTAACAATTTTCTCCTGAATACGATAAATTCAATTTTCAAGTAAATTAATTAAATAAATTTTCATACGGAAATAATACGGAGTCAAATGAAATTTTACCTTTTTTTAAACGATTACTACCTTACAACATTAACAAAACTAAAGTAAGTGAGTAAAGAGGGAGCAGTATTTTACATCTTAAAAAAAATTAATCCCTTAATATTATACCGGAGCAAGAAAATAACAGAAATAATTCAAATCCCTATTTAACCTAAAAAAAAAAAAAAAAAATTAACTTCGTTACAATATGGAATTAGAGGCACATCTTTAAAGATCCATTCATTCATTCGTTTGTGTTGTGCTCAACAGCCCAGGTACTTGAACTGAATCTTTGTACCATTTCCCATATTATCTAGTACTATTCCAGAACCTTCGTGTCTTGTATACAGGGTGGTCCTCAATCAATTGTACATGGAAATACAATCTTTACTTTAAAATATTACGATTTAAGTCAACTCAATAAAATGTTAATATTAAGAGAGATACAGGTTGTGGAACATGAAATTTCAATTTTCTTTTTTTACCATAACTTTAACGCTTTTTGACGTATATGCACAAAAATTTGATGTCAACGATTTTTGGGTATGAGAAATCATAATTTTGTACCTATTTCGATGTATTTTGTAGAGGGTCCCACATATGCGGCATAAATGTACCTACGCAAAACTTTTTTGCCTTTCACATTAGCGCTACATTTGTAAAAAATAATCAAAGCCACAACATTACAACAACAAAAAAGGTATATCTGTTAGTATCTCCAAATCTTAACAGTTTCAGAGATAATCACATTTTAGTGATTAATTGCATTGTTACGGATTAAAAGTAAAACTTACCCTTTTGTCAATTATCATTATCAAGTACATCATTGTCATCGGTATTTAATTAAAGTAAACTAAATTAGATTCGGAAATTTTAATGCTCATATTAAGATAAATAACATCTGGTTGGTCTACTTCTTAAATTTCCGGGTTGGCAGTGGGAATGATTCATATTATTTTCTTTGTTCGTTGAGTCTTTTTCATCCCTTCACAGCTTTCACCAAATGAATAGTCATTGATAAAACTTCACATTATTTCTTAAATAAATTAAAAAAAAAAATTAACAATAACAATTAACCTAACCTTCATTCGAGACGGTTAACATTTCACAGAACACCATCATTAACCTGACACCTTGTTCTATTTGATTCTTCTCTTACTAACCTTATCATTTACATTTTGACAGTAGACTTTCCCGGCAATAACCAGTGATAAGAGTTTTTTTGAAAAAAAAAAGAATTCTCTAGTTTGTAGCACATGCTAGTGAATACGCATTTTGGCGGATTTTTTTTGAAGATATTGATCGTTTGAGGAGAAATTACTTAATATTTGGGCACAAATATCGCACTTTTGCGGATTCAGTTTTCTCCAGACCGAGAGGTATCGGTATCCAATACTGCTTCAATTGAAGTCACTTTTGGGCCCCCTTCCAACAAAGGTGAGTCTTCTGTCCACACTTCTACTTGTAAAATACATCCATTTTAACAGTTTTTCTAAGGCACTATTATCTTTTTAGGCCCTTAACTTAATGGTTTAAGGTACTATCTAGAACAATTTTCTCTCTCATATATACATAGAAAGTACCCGAAGCTCTTATCTACAATTGATTTCTAACGAGGTAATTAGGGTGGCTCCAATAGCCCTTGCTCCTACCAGGGATTCCAATATTTCAGAAGAGCCTACTACAGAATATTTGACTGTCGACAGATTTTCCTAATACACCAGTTTCCTTGGGACAGACATGAGAATACAGCTGAAACGAACAGATAAGCTCAACTAATTTATAAACATTTTTATAATTTTCAAAAATTTCATTACATTATCTTTAGGAGTTTGAATAGTATCCATATTGCAAACTATAGTTTTTAAGTTAATTAAGCAAGCCATGTATTAGACTTGGTAGATATATAGGTTTTATTGGAAAAGCTTCAGGCATTGCCTGTGATCATACTATATAAAAATAATTGTCCTACCGTTTTTGTATATTATAATTAGGTGCAGGTTCAGTATCTTTTGGTCTCTTCTTGTAAATATAAATACGTATTTTTATACTAGAGTATAACAATCTATAAAGTTAACGCTTTTGAGGAACTGCCGTAGTTTAGCTTCTTTATTAGGAAAATACAACCAACAACAAAAGAAAGAATTTGCACTTATTTTTGCTTTCATTTCCCGAACCTCCCTGGAGATAGCTTCAAACGGACATAGTTGTTCATTTATATTCATTAACAAAGGCCCGTAGAAGCATGATTATTATTTAATGAAATTATGTTCGAAAAATGTGGTTGTGTGTATGATAATTATTTTTTTTAGTTTAGTTAAAAAGCGTTAAAGTATTGTGAAAGACGAAAATTAAAATTTCATGTTTAACACCCTGTATTTCTCAATATCAACATTTTATTAACACGTTGACTGCCACGGCAATTTTCAGAATTGCGGTCTAAAAAGCAAATTTCATTTTTTAATCATTTTATATTATTAAAAACTCCAATAATTATATTACATAGTAATCATCAAAAAGCATAGAAAATGTATTTTTTTTTAAATTATCTCGTAGTTGGATTATGTAACAGTTTTCTCTTCGCGGAAGCAAACTACGAGTTAATTCGTACACAAACACGTTTAGACCTGTCGCTTTGCTAAAGCTGAATCAGATATATGCGTCCATATTCGTCAGTAGTGTATCAGATATTGTCGAGTGTTTCACATTTACGTCTTTCTTATAATTAAATTATCAAGAAACCAATATGGATAAGAAAAGACCACTGACTGAAAATAAACTTGAGTACTACCATTGATTATTAATCAATGGTACTACGCTAATCTAAGTGATTCAGAATTTGACGAGATTTTCGGCGAGGATGGTAACGACATTAGCGATTATGAACCTTCTGAGAATTCAAGTGATAGTGACGATGAAGTCGTCTCCGAACCTGAAGATGAAGTTGTTCCCGATCCTGAAGAAGAAGTTGTTCCCGATCCCGATGATAATGATGATGACTCCCAAGCAACAACATCAAATACGAATGATAATTCAACAAAGTCCTGAACTATTTATTTTCCAAGAAAATGTTGGTTTGAGATTGGATACGTCAAATTTTACAAGGCAGTCGCTGGTTTCTTGCATTACTGGTCGAACAAACTAATTCATATGCTGCGCAAGGAATTGCAAAACGTACAGCAATAAAAAATCTAACAGAGCATCAAAGTAGACAGACGTCAGTGCTGCAGAGATGAAAGTGTTTATTGGACTTTTGTTACAAATGGGGCCTTGTTTTTTTCCCATCAATTGAACATTACTGGAGCACAAGCAAGCTATATAATGTAATGTTTTGGCGCTCAAATATGAGTCGAAATCGATTCCAGTTGCAACTTCGTTATTTTCATTTGGTTGATAACACAATACTATCTGTCGACAGGTTATACAAGGTGAGACCAATTCTAACTCATTTCAACAATATTATGCGTGAAAACTATGTACCAGATAAAAATATTTGTATTGACGAATCCATGAAGCTGTGGCGTGGAAGATTGCATTTCCGCCAGTACATAAAAAATAAAAAACACAAATACGGTGTCAAAATGTAGGAACTATGTGAGTCCGACGGTCTTGTAATGAAAATCAGAGGAAACTGACCATAATTTAGGTCACTCTACTGATATTGTGTTACATTTACTCGACGACTATCTCGCTAAACAATTCAATATTCGAACTAGCTTCAAATCTAACTATACGTTGAGATCTTTACTAACAAAAACAAAACCAAAAAATGAAGAACAATCTTCAAAAAATTGCATATATCAGATATCTTGTGAATGCGACAAATTCTATTTAGGTAAAACATCTAGACCATTGAAAGTCCGAATAAGTGAACATAAAAAATATATCAAAGATAGGGAGTTCTTTAAGTCAAGTATTTGTAAACATGCTTGGAAAGAGGGGCATAAAATTCAATGGGATTCGACAAAAATAATATTGAAAGAGCCCAATAATAAAAGACGAAAAATCAAAGGAAGTGCTTTAATACAATTAAATGCAGATAAATGTTTAGCTATTATTTCAGCCGAATGTAGTCAAATGTGGTTACCAATGTTAGGAAGAGAAATTTCCAATAATCAATTACCTGCGTTATCAAGATAGCATCATAAGTTTTAATTCAGGTTTTCTTATGATTTATCATTCAATACACAAAATCACCATGAGTCATACATATTTTGAAAACAAAAATAATCATACACAAAAAAGTAACAACAAACGCGTTTTATTAACAACATTTTAACAACATTTAAGCGAAAAAAAAGCGCTATCCCAATAAAAAACCGTTCCTGGAACGTGCACTGGATTTCATTCCTAGTAGACTATCATATCTTGGAATGTCATAAAATAAAATATTTATTTCACATTTTACCAGAGATGTGATCTACTATGAATGGACCTTAATAAAATTTGACAACAAAGTTTTGTAGTCTTAAACTTCAAAATATTATTGATTGCCTAGTTGTCATATTTTTTTCGTTGTATCAGATAGAGACCAAAAATTATTTTATCATTATTTAATCTTGACAAAGGTAGCTGGAACGCTACCGAAACGTCGAAATAAAAAAATAAAAAACATTATTGTGGTTTCATTCCCAAAAAATAAGAGAAAAAATACACGATTTATATGAACAATTTTTATAATTCTGTTACTCTAACTAAATTACTAAATACATTTACTTACGTGTGTGGAACTCTACGAAATAACAGAAAGGGAAACCCCAGTGATGTGGTAGATCGTAAACTCAAAAAAGGAGAGTGTATTTGGCAGCAAAGTGGACCTGTTACTGTGTGCAAATGGAAGGACAAACGAGATGTTCTTACCGTTTCAAACATGCATGTTGTTGAAATGGTATAGGTGTCCAATCGCAATGGAAAACTTTCTATGAAACCGAACATAATTCGAGATTACAATAAAGGAATGTCTGGAATTGAACGATCAGATCAAATGCTGTAGTACTACACATCTCTAAAAAAGACTATTAGATGGCCTAAAAAGGTTTCACTACATATTATAGAGATATACACAATGCGCACAAAATTTTTGAAAAAGTAACTTCTTCTAAAATAAAACTGATAAAGTTTAGAGAAGAATTCGTCGTCGCGTTGATTGGAGAAGAGATTCAACCAGTTTCGAAAAAGATGAGATTGCAAGAGCTTCATTATTTAGAGAATCTGCCACCTACCGAAATAAAACAGCGTCCTACAAAGCCATGTCGTATATGTACTCAAGCAAAAAACGCCAAGAAAGGCGTTATTTTTGTCCGGCCTGTCAAGAGAAGCCAGCCCTTTGTGCGGAAGATTGTTTTAAAAACTTTCACAAACAATAAAAATGTTCATCTTCTAAAATTGAATAGATGAGGCTTTTACTTGATGTAGATCCATAGTAAGTTATGAAATCAAACAATTTTATTTTGTTAAATCTACATTGTATTTAAACATAAAGTGACGCGTTTCGCTAACACAGTAGCTTTATCAAACGAATAGAGGTATAATGAGAAACTTTCTATTTATACAGTGCTTTAATACTAAATTATACGGAAATTTAACAATAAAATTATAAACTATTTACAAGGAAATGAAATGAATTTGTCTAAATATGGAATTAACTAAAGTATTTAACAAGTTTACCTGGAAACGCATTCTCAACCATCCTACAGGTATCTTTCTAGGTAAAAAGGCTTTTTAGCCTTGATTTCATAACTTATTTTTCTTCTGTAAGTTCCTTGTGGCATTATTTATTATTTTTTCTCTTATTTTTTGGGAATCAAACCACAATAATGTTTTTATTTTTTTATTTCGACGTTTCGGTAGCGATCCAGCTACCTTTGTCAAGATTAACTAATGATAAAATAATTTTTGGTCCCTATCTGACACAACGAAAAAAATATGACAACTAGACAATCAATAATATTTTGAAGCTTAAGACTACAAAACTTTGTTGTCAAATTTTATTAAGGTCTATTCATAGTAGATCACATCTGTGGTAAAATGTGAAATAAAATATTTTTCCAAATGACATTAAAAGCGGCCTTTTAATGACACTTAGCAGGCAGAAAAAGTCCACTTTTACTGCCTAGGCAGAAAAAGTTCGTTGCTAGGCAACCTTCCAAGTAATAATTTAAATCAAACTGGTTATTAAAATTGACAATGACATTAAGAAAACTCAAAATGTTGCTGATGATAATAAACTGGTTTTATTGCGTGGAATTGGAACAAATTTGAAGAAAAAATTATATGTTTCACACGGCAGAAAAGCAGATTTAATCCCTTGTGCTTTTATGCCTAGTGAAATAAATAACTATCATTTTATGACATTCCAAAGATATGATAGTCTACTAGGAATGAAATCCAGTGCACGTTCCAGGAACGGTTTTTTATTGGGATAGCGCTTTTTTT